>CAUZXS010003314.1:0-65878 GCA_963585895.1 Sepioteuthis lessoniana
ATATATATTTATATATATTATATATATTTATAATATATAATATATTTATTTATATGTTTATGAGAACTGCATTATCTCATTTTTTTTTCTTTCTTCTCACTCAATCTGGGATTGGACATTTGTCAACACTCTCCCAGCTAGATCAGTTTATATGAAATCATACACAGATTATCTTGATTATTTTATCTCGCCATGTGTGCGGATTAATTTTTTCGAATATAAAACTCTTCAAGTCCTGATATGTTGTTCTCAAAGCAGGAATATTCAGAGATTAAAAAGATTATCCAAAATTATTTCCATTCAATCATTCAGTCTCTCAGAATGTCCCATTTAAGTTAAGATACTCTTGATTAGGTCACTCAGTCAGCCTTTTGTTGATAAAATCTGAGCTGGCCATCTTCATCACTCGACTTGCATTTCAGTCTTCCAAAAAGAATGTATTAGCTCCACAGCCATAAAATATGCTAGCATCACACTGACATAGAAAGTTATAGAATGACTATATGTGTTATGATTATTCAAAGGCTGGAAGTTCACATAAAGCAAAACATCCCACAAGAATTGATAAGACAGCCATAAAGCACTACATCCAGGTTTTCTCAGGTATAAGAGGCAGCCATTGATAACTACTCATCTGAGGATTATATGTAAGTAGGATTTATTATTCAGATCATCATCATTTCTCTATTTTCTACAAAAGGCTACGTACAAAGAACACATCTAGCCTTTTTTTGGAGGCTATAGCTTATATACTATATTGCCCTACCTTGTGCCGATAAGACAGACGATATCTGTTTGGGGAACACTTTGAGGGAATCAAGGTTTGTATTTTTGTTTTTTTTTTTAAATATCCCACCCTACTGTTATTGAAAACATACCAGACAACTGAGTCACTCTAATTTGTTTTTATTTTTTTTAAACAAAATAGGATCCCCTACTTTTTGTAATTATCAAATTCTCATGTATCTAAAACTACATACATTACATGACATTAATATCTATTTATACATATTCCTAAACATATATACACACACACACTTGTAAGTACATACATATGTGTTCCCTGTTTGATGACTTTGGCAATATCACTCAAAATCTATTTCTGTTGAAAGAATAAAACAATTAAACTGATAACTCAACATGAGTGATGATTCATTTTTAAAAAAAAAAAAACATTTTAAACACATTATCCTCACTGTTTCCACTAGCATTTTATAGAGTGGGGAGAGGTTCTTAGGTTTCATGCAGAATTTAGAGATTTTGTTTTTGTTAATTTCACAAAACATATGGAATTTTACATCACAAATCATGGGAATTACTTTGTAGATGTTAATGATTTACATGTTGTTGAGAAATTTATTAAAAATTTTCATTTTGCTTATCCATCCAAACTTTACAGACTGCCTTTATAAGAAGAGTGTGCATACACAATGATGATTGAATTCACTTCACTCTCATACTCATTGCTAACCCATGCGCCATAGTGACGAAACCTTTGTAGGTGAACATGAAAATTGACTTCAAAGTAATACAAAGAATTTGTTATTAAAAATTTTAATCATTTTTACTATTAAAAAAATTAAACCTTTTTATACAACACTACGTAAGAATACAAAGAAATGATCCCTGGATTTCGTGTTGGGTGGGGATCTGTATTATTAAACAAACCAAAATATTGAATTGTATTGATTTCTTTCCTGTTAATGTCTTTGGTTATATCAATCACCCATGGATTGACCTGTTGGCCATCACACCAGCCATCACGCCCATACAACCAGGTGCCGTGCTCATTTGGAACCACCCCTTCAGAAACTCGATTAGCACAGCCTAAAGCTGTACCTGGGGGAAAAGAAAAAAAATTAGCAAATTAAATGCCACCTTACAGTAATATATTTCAAATATTTTTGTTCCCCACCCCAGTACAATTTCACATCTTAGTAAATTCAGAATATAATAAGAGCTAAAGGGTTAGGGAAACCCTATATCATAAGAGCAATTAATGAATTTACTTGTAATCAATTCACCTCGATTTTTTTTTTTTTTTTTTTTTTACACTGGGCACTTCAAGAATAACAAATCTGCCAAAGTTTAAGAACTATAATTACTAAAGAATTCATTCTTACACAACAATTAAGTTTTATATATTTGAGAATGAACAAGGCAATAAGTTAATACACAACAGAAATGTTTCAAAGAAAATAATGAACACAAAAAAACTAGTCTGACCAAACACATACAAGAATCCTGAGGAAAAAACTCTAAAAGCAACCAAGAAAATGTTTCTCAAAAAGAAGTATTTTTACCTGCATTATTAAATTTAATGCTGTGTCGATACTTTCCGTTAATAAGAAAATGGTGAGATGTAACACAGAATTCTCCACAACCATTATCATCACTTCCATGGCCTGTGATGACAGCATAGATAACAACCTAAACAAAGACAAAAAAAAAATGTTTAATATATTAAAAAGAACAATACTAAATTTAAAACAAGTTCAATTTAATAAAGATTGAAAAAAACTTACCTTTTTATGTTCCTTTGAGACAATCAAAGTATAAGGTTTGAAATGTGAATTATAGAGGTGATCAAATGTTGCCCCTGGCTGGTAAAGCACTTTAGCTTCTGCTGGGTAAATATCACCTAATGGACAAACAAAAAAGAGACAACAGATACAGTAGAGACTTGGCACTTCATTTCATCTTATGATGGAGATTATGCATCTGGGTCAGTAACTGAAACCATGTCATCACCAATGTCAGAATTCCCTTGGTTATTTACATCACATTCTCCAAGTTTTTATTTCTATATAAATCTTTAAAAAAATTTTTTATATTATTGGCCTTATCTATGTTCTAATAACATGCAATTGTATTTATATATACAAACAAATACCAGTTTATAGTATGAACAAAGGCTAATTTGCATATTGATAATAAAAACTTGGTTTTAACAAATATTTGCTTTTATTATTGATTTTTTATTCTTTGGTTTTATTTTGATAAATAAAAGCAAAAATCCTGTGAATAAATCTTAAATGAAATCCATTAAAAAATAAAATAACTAATTTTATTCAAGCTAAGCTTATTAAATATTTAGACACAAATTGTACCTCACATCATCAAAATATTGCATAAAAATTTCCTAAGAAAAAAAACCTGCACTCATCAATAGAAGTAATTTGTGCTTCTTCATAACTATATACCCTACCTATGAACATTAATAGGTAGGTCCTATTTCTCATAAATACATCGTAGACTATTGTGAGAAGGTGGAAAATATACTTAGTAGCCACCACTAGTGTACCATAGCCATGACTATGGATATGTGTGAAACATACATCGAATGTCCATAAAGATAGAACATAGGATCTCAAAGTACAAAAGATTCTTACGACTTCTTAGTTCAGGTACAAAACTTTTTATTACCTTTGTGTTTAAAGTTTCTTTGACATAAGGAGAGATATAAACATTCTTTCTATTCTGGCTTTTTCATCTGACCCCCATCTCGTGCGTCACCCACCACAAAGGCCACTGGCCCGGCTTCAGTGAGCAAGCAAAAGCCAACCGTCTTCTCCAGAGGCAGGACTCAACTCTCTAACTGACTTTTTCTAAAATCCCAAAATCCTACATGCACTTCCGGTGCGTGACGTCATTTGCACTCGCTAGCCCTCATTTCCCATCTGGGCTATTGTGACATCTCTGAGTGACACATCCACTTCGCACGCGCGCATGAACACCTGTGTTAATGTTGCACCTAAGTAACCCATGCACTGAGCCAAAAGATTCTCAGCCTAACTAAACCCAAAGACATAAAACAAAATCCCTCAGCCATTATACTACACTAGCAGCAGTTAAATTCTTCATGCCACTGGCAACTATTCCATTTTGTTAATGTCATAAAGATTTCTATTTCATTTCCAACCTCCATTTTGGTTATTTCTCATTCAGTAACAAGGTCACATTCCACAAGAAAAATGCAGAAAAAATATTGAATTTAGATTTGTCTGTTCAATCCAATCCACTATATTTACCAGACCTTACACTTAATGATTTCTATGTTTTTGTTCAAACAAAATGTTCTGAATGACAATTTTCTCAACATCAGAAAATGTGGATAACTTGAGCTCAAAACCAGCTGAATTTTATCCAAGAGGAATCAATATGGCAAATATACAATTCACTAAATTAATTGTTAAATTATTCCTCAATAAATCATACACATTACTGTACTTGACCCAGGTGAAATGGGTTCAAGTAATTGCTTCGTACAATCTCTAACAAAAAGAATGTCTTCATTTTGTTGCATTTATGGTTTCTCTTGCACTGGTGTTATGCTTGATCAGTACATTCCCTTCAAAAAATTTGTATATTCCACTCTTGCAAATTCTCCTCACTCAAGATCATGTTTTATCTTAAATTGAGGTATTAGGGTGGCCATATTTCCACTTGTATAGCACAGCAGGCATAAACATGCTCGATTTGCCACACAGGGTAAGTAATCTCTTCTACAATTACTAAAATTTAAATTATTTATGACTCAACCCAATATTAAAAGAAAACAAATGGTCATTAAGCTATTAAGTTTAGCCTAGTTTTGCACAAAGTAAGAAGTATTAACCAACCAGAGAGAATTAAACTCACAAGCGATTGTTACTAAACCTTGCTCACTATCCATTATACCTTGTATTTTCAAAGAGTTAATCTAAGACTAAGTTGTAGTTTGTTAATAAAGATTAATCATTGAATTGGCTGATCTGCCTCTTGCTTAAATCAGTGTCAGAATGATTCAAGTACAAATCAAATCCATAACTGTTACCTATTGATATGTTTACACTATTCCCTTGGATTTTTACATATACAAGGACATTTTCTACATCTTATTTCAAGCTTAGATTTTTTGATAATTACCTTCTTAAAATATTCATCTTTATTAGTGACTTGAATAAAAACTTATTTAATTTCAGAGTATTTCTTTATTTTTTTTTTTTACACTTCAGTAAGTCATTTTTTTGCAGAAGATGACAAATTTGGAATTCTATCCCTGAAATAGGCATGAAAACAAAAACTATTAGATCCCAAAAGAGTTTATTACATGACCAACTAGGAGATAGGGGGTGAGGGGGAAGATGAGATTATTAAACAATAATACAGTAGAAAAAAAATTAGTAAAAAAGAGTTTGGTTCCAATTAACTCACAAATGAGATATATATATATATATATATATATATATATATATATATATATATATACATACACACACACACACACACACAAAGTATAAATAAAGATTATTAAATCTAAAAAGGCCATTATTCTAAATAGGCAAATCCAACATTAGCAAGATGTCCTTTTCTTTGCCAGAAACATTACATTACATTGGTAAGGTATTTTAGAGTAATTAGATTTTTCTCCAGAATGCAACATAGACAGATAATTATTTCAGACAGGAAGTCTACAGTTTATACTAAAGATAATGCAACAGAGGATAGTAAACACATTGTATTACTGATAAGGAAATTAAAACAAGAGAGGGTGACAGAAAAAAATGGAGTAAACAATACATACAGGATATGTTATGTACATGATAATTGTCACCTTATGCCAAACTAAGTAAATGAATGTTTTAAGAAAACTGAATTCAAACAATATCTGCCTAATTCAAGGAAGGCAGCCACCCCAGGGGTATTCTTATTTAAAGAAAGGTATTGGATAATTTGTTTACTTACCTGGTTTTTTAGCATTGGAGAACCTCAGATTGATGGAAGGCTTCCATGGCGATGCCCAAGGGTCAGTATACATATGGAAAGTACATTGCTGAGTGGATAGCAAGGGAAGGAGAGGACTCACATCAGTTAGCCAGCTGCCAACTCGCCTAAACCAAAGAAATTTTGATTAATGCAATTCATTCTTAAGTACCAATATTTTTGGCCACATTTGGCAGTGCTTATCAACTACAAACGCTACTGGGTTACATGGTGCTAGTAGTAAAAATCCATGGTGTCACTAAGAAAGCAGATTGCTTGTCTACATACACACTATTTTCTACTAGATGATTAACAGTCTAATAAATCAAACCCTAACACCAGGAAATGGGAGATAGATATATATATATATATATATATATATATATATATACACACACCTGAAATATACATAAATACTAAAGAGCCTAATAACTATAATGATGACACTATGAGTGTGTTAAAAAAGAAGGTTATGACCTTAAGGCATAAAATGGACATGTTATTCTAGATATTCTTCTCAAAGGTCAACCCACCACTATCATTTCTTTTACCTTTTCAAAAAATACTCCTATTTTTTTTAAATGTCATACACTTCTTGGTTAACTGCAAAATTTTCAACACTCCTTCAAAACTCAAAATAAATGCAAATAAAATATGAATAGAAATAACAATTCAATTCTTTCCAACCTTTCATCAAAATCCAATCTCCGCCTGATGAAAATAATCCAACCTAAATATCTTCACCAAAAAAACCCAACCAACTAAAAATCTAAACCTCACCTAAACAAACATCATTCCTGAATGTTTATCCCAACCCAATGTTCTAAGACTAATTCACCTCCATAACCCAAATAACATTAATAGACTAAAACAATTCCTCAAATAACAATTAAAACAGCATATAATTGAGAATTTAAGGTTTCAGTCTTGATACTTTTTGATCATTAACTTGTTAATATAATTTCATATACATCTTGCAGAATAGAAAAGATTAAATGCAGTAATTTCCAAATCTTTTCTAATCTCACTTTTAATATTTTTCATTAAACCTTAAGTCAAAATATGTTTATGTTGTAAGGTTTGCACCCTTTATACAAACACTATAACCTAAAAAAAAAAAAAAAATCTGTTTTTCATTTCTAGTAGGATGGGTCAAGTTTTCCCATTTACCTAGTAAGTAGTGTGTTTGCCAACAGCCTGAGAGATCAAAGTTCAATCCCAGGTGGAGTCATACTAAAGACTTAAAAAAAAAAAAAAAAAAAAAAAAGGTACTTGATGCCACTTTGCTTAACACCCAGCATTATAAGATACAGATCAAGAGTAAAGTGAAGCAATCTCAGGAATCACACCTTCCCCTACACCTAGGTGTAGTACCTAATAAAAAGGAAGTGTTCAAGTCGCTCTTGACTACAGTCACCAACTTTACTTATATCTCACAAACAAAGCAGTTCAAATTGTGGTAAGTTACTCATTGTGTTTGGTAGAATTGTGGTAGTTGGTGAGCTGACACATTTTGTATTTCTTCACTTTGTGCACAATTTGAAAGTCACACAGATGAACGTGCAACATAACCGAATTGGAAAATTTATGCTTTACAAGTTCAAACTAGGCCATAAAGCCATGGAAGCAACCAAAAACATTTGTCGTGTAAAAGATGAAGGTGCAGTTGATCAAAGCACAGTAAAGAAAGTTAAGAGAAAGATTGAATTGCAAGCACCTTAACTACTAGATAAGGTCATGTAAGGTTAAAAGCATGGATTTCAAGGAGGTTGTGACCCCAAACCAAATCCAGCAAGTAACACTCAGAAAGTATTTGGTGAGCTCAGCATTTCATAATCCAGTGTCATTCAAGACATCAGCAAAAGCGTCGGGGGGGCTGAATTTTGCTTCATGTCACCAAAATTACCTTGACTCTTTCTCACTATCCATCCCTATTGGCCTTAGAGAGTCCTCTACAGAGCTGATGAATATAAGATGTTTGTCAAAAGAAATGATTTTCTAGAAATTTCAAAACAAACCCTTTATTCGATCCATAAGTATGTTATTCTCATTTCACAGTCCACATTAGAGAATATTTATCAGTAAATTTTTCCAAGTAATATCGCTCATCTGTCATTTTAAACCACAAGTGAACTTACAACTAGGTAACTAGATAGTTAAACTACTACTACTGACAATCATCATCATCATCATCATCATCTCTGGTTCTGTGGAAAAGGCAGACAAGTAACATTAGGTTTAAGGCTACAACTTACAACCACTATGAGACAACTTAAAGATTAGCTTTAAGAAGTGGCTTATTTACCTTCGGAATGGAGAGATCCATCTACCAAGTTCCATGCCACACAATGGAGATTTTGGATCACAGCAGACATGGAGCCCAACTGTGCGGTCCCAGTGAGGACAGGTGGTATCTTTGGTTCCTGGACAGGACAGGTCAGCGTGAATTTCAAACTTTGAGAAATTGCGTAATTCTAGAAAGAAAATAATTCCTGGTTTCAAACTGGACAGAAATCAGGGAAAACTTTAAATAGATTTTGATCTCCCAAATGTAATTATTTGGTCGGCCAGTTGAATAGAATGATTGATTATTTTTGTAAATATTTGGCTTGGTTTCGTTTATTTGTTTAATGGCATATGAACTTTTGTGGATTATTTCATGCCAAATCCATTCTTGTAGAAAAGCTGAAGTGGTGCTATTTAATCCATAACTGGACAAGGTAAGCGAATTCATACCTTTCCAAAAGTGAATGTAATAGCATGACTGGAGTTTTAATCTGTTTACTACAATGTTGCAGTCCAGTGCATTAGCCACAACATCATAGACACATCCTCCAAATACTAAGCTGAGTCAAGTTTTACAATATTTGCATATGAGCTAGTTCCCAGAATAAACTCAAGAAGAATCCAATCGATGCCATACCTAACTACTTTAGATTATTACTTGCTCTGCTCTATGGTTAACTTTCTGTGCCCACAACACTTGAAGAACAAAGAAGAGTTCGAAGCTTTAGCATGGGATCAAAGAACTGGCAGAAAGATGGTTTCAGATGGCACAAAACAAAGGCTTCTACTTTGAATGCTCGGCTGCTTTTATTGCAACTAGAAAAATAAAGCAAATAAGTGACCAAAATAGTTGAAAACTTGACTCACCCAAGTAGAAACAATGATCAACATTTTAAGGTCCAATTCTTAAATACAAGAAAAGATAAATACCAAGTGTTGTGTACAAATAATTAGAGCAAATAACGAACCTTCAAGAGGAGGTAGAGTCACATTGACTAAAACTCCGTGTTTTCCTTGCATAATGGCATTTTCAAAAAGAGGAACAACTTTGGCTTTTTCATGAAGTTTCTTTTCAAGCCGTTCTTTAAATGCCATCCTAAGAAAAATAGAAATGTTTAAAAATATAAGCAATGTTGTATAAAAAACAAACTATATTTGCCTATTATCACAATTCTAGGTCATGGTTCTTTTTTATCATATTTTTGATTTTTTCATCAAAACACTCTAAATCAAGAATGCCCAATAGATTGATCACAAGAGCCGTAGAGGTAGTTCAGTTGACAGCACAAGGGTAGTGCAGGTAGATCACATGCCATTCAAAAGAAATTGGTTTTTAAGATGTAAACCTATCAAACGTGCTAGACTACATTATTTGGCTCTACTAATTTTTTTAAGTTAGCTTTTTCCTATATGAAGATTATTAAGTCCAAGCACCATTTCATCATGACTGATGGTTATTCAGAAGCTTGCTTGAAGCTAGCTACCAACAGTTACTGTTAGAACTATACAACTCTGGCAGACTTCATTCAGTGCAAGTCTTCACAATAAAGTAAGAATCCTAAATGTATTCAACTGTATTGTGTTGTAAGGATTCATGCAAGGATGCAAGATATGCAAACATACCTTGTATCTAAAAAGGTATACTCAGTACATTTTTATATATATAACATTCTTAATGCAGGTAGATCATTTTCATTGGGTCATTTTAAAAGTAGCTTACAAGCCAAAAAAGTGGGCATCAGTGCTCTAGATTTACTAAACAAACAGCACAAAAACAGAAATAAATCTGATTTGAAATTTAGGAGTAAAATAAAGTCTATGTAAAGAATGAAAGGTGATAGAATAAACTACAGATTCTCTGTTCCTGGTTTTACTCTCTCACAATCAATGAATATTAACTCACAATAGTGTGAAAACTAGAAATGGCTAAAAATTATAGACAGCTTCCTAATAAGATATAGAACCCTTCTTTGTGCCATGTCATATAGCCTCCATTATTTAGGCCAAATCTACACGATGCTGGAGTCTTTGTGCGAGTATAGCAACCCAGGAACATTTCAGGGCTTTATATATGAGGACATATCCTACCATACCCCAAAGATGGACTCATCCAACCTAAGCATATTCTCCGAGCTACCTCGCTTGGGGAAGACAACTTCTCGTTTCATACGAGACATTTGACAGTCAGACTGCAAGCCGAGAATGACTAGTACTTCTTTTGTATGACTTCTTTTTTTCTGCTAATACAATAACGTTCACCTATCACCTGTTGTTTGAGTTGTTCTTCCACCGGTCTTATCTGAAGACCATAACAATAACCGAGTTGTGTTTATCAAGAGAAGCTGAAGGAAATTTAGCGAGATCTACATGTGCCATATGCAGGGCTTAAATCTGTAAAATATTAGAGCCACTGGAGTGCCAAAAGTCAAATATTCTAGGAAAAAATTTCATGGGACCAGCATACTATCATTCCATAATTAGTTTCAAATCCTGTCAACATCTCATGGCTGCTACAGCTATACTACCCCTTTAACATTAAATATACGTGAATGGATGATGCTTGAGCAAAATTTTCTGCAATCAGGTTAGCTATATGTTTTTCAATCGTGACATTTGCATTTCCTTGAGAAATGTGCATTATTAGAGAGTTAGTTTTTTTTATTATTATTATTTGACATTTTCTTTATAATGTTCCAGATTATTTTTGAGGTGAAGGTTCTCCAAGAGGATCTTTTGGCTTTTTTGATGGCATGTTCAGTTTTGGCTCTTAGTTGTTTTTAGGTTAAATTTCCTGACAAGGGGTTTGTTTTGAATTTTCTGAGGTTGCTTGATGTTTTCTTATGCCTTTGCACTTCTCAATGAACTGTGGTTTGTTGTGTTTCAAGGATATTTTGTGAATAGTTTCATTAACTATGGTAATGAGGGTGTTGATGAAATATAGACAAAAACTGATAACAAAGTAATCCAAGCAGAAGGAGAGATTCATCAAGAAATAAAGTCAACACCACAGTGTTTCAGTTCTAATATAACCATCATCAGGACTGGGAGGGATGATATTAGATGTTAAATCAACAATGAATATTTCAAAAACTTTATACAAAACCTAGGCAAAATCAAGAGAGTTAGCTGTTCAATCAGTAAATCGAAATTTGTTTTAAAAATTACGTCATGTGATTTGTTGTGAATATTAAATAGACTTCATATGTTCCATTTGTTCAATGAGAAAACTTTCAAGTCAAAGGAGTAAGAAGAGAAAGGAAGAGAGAAGAGGAAAACAGAAGAAATAAGAGGGAGGAGACAGAAAGGGAAAGGATAAAACAAGCAAAGCAAACAGCAGGTTAACAAAGTAATGTGACAAAGTTAATTGATATAAAAATAAAAAGTTCAAAGAAGGATAAACGGTAGATGTAAGAAAAAAAGGGGAGGTGAAATATTAAATAAAAGGCTAAAGTAAAGAGATAAAATATTTACAGGAGAAAGGGGAAAAGAGAATTGAAAAGATAAGTGGGAAAATTTATCGGGATATCTACATGAAGATGCTGAGAGTTAGAAAATAAATGGGGAGATATATATGGAACTATGATTAATGTGTCATTCATTTAAATCTTTAACATTTCAAATTCAATTTGAATTTTTATGTGTGAAATTAGTATATGTGTGGAAAATGTTAACTAAAGATGAAATATGTGACTCCCACCAGTAAAATGCTGTGTTTTGACAGATTTTAGTTTGTGTCTTTTCAATAATGAAAGGGGATAACTTGGTGATAAGGGTATCTTCTATTGACTCCAATACAATGGATTTAGGAAAGAAGGTTTGATCTGAATCAGTTTCTGCATGTAGGCACTTTAAAGTTTGAGATTTTTTGCTTGAGTTTTGTTTTTTGTATCCAAGGGGATTTTAGATGAATGCATTAATTGTGCTCCCTACCCACAATAGTCCTATAAAGGGAAACGTTAAGGGGGAAACTTATTTGTCTTAGCAAACCAGAATTACACAGTATACTAATGACCAACAATTTGGGATCTCTAGGTTTTTCTAACAATAGAAGGAGAAACATTGGTCTCTTCTACATGATTGACCCTAGAGCCACTGCTTTCTGATTTGGAAACTTACAAAAAAAATTTTGTAAGCCTCTAAAAGAGGACTTGATGTGACTAGCCGATTGATCAGATCAAGCCTCTCTAACCACCTGTCTAGCCCAGAAAGTGCTAAAGTGGAGTGTTGCTAGTCATGTGGCCACTTAAGCAACTGGGTCATAGACTGTACAACCATCTGTCCTAAAGGATTACAGGTCACCAATCATGGCCAACAGGTGTCCTCATTGGAAGAAGGGTCTTACTCCTCTACACAGGTGTAGTTGGCATATTTTACAGCTCCAGCTAACAGAGCAAATGGTGAACTGAGTTCAAATCCCAGACAAGGCTGTTTGGATTTCACATAGTGCTAATACTCTTGGCTAATAATACAACTATTCTCCTAGTTATAGGTAAATATTAGGGGACCAATGGGCCCTTTAACTTTGGTATGGCAACCAAGTCTAGAAGGGAAACTGAATTCTGACCTGTTAAACTCTACTAAAAAAAAAAAAAAAGTACAACACACTATTGTAACTAATACTCAGTTTCCAGTGACTATTTTGCTTTGGAGGAATCCCTATTGTTTTATAGTGGACAAAAAACTAGAAAATAAAACAAAGTTGTGAGGTTGTCACCCTTTGGCAAGAGAGAACTACAAACCAGGAACATTATACATCAGGGCTAGTCAAAAGACATTAACCATGGCGTCTCAGATATAAAAATGCAGCACAAAATTCAAATTCCCTGGACTTCCACAAAAGTAAGACATTTCTTTCTTTGGACAGAATTTTCCGTCACCTCTTTCCTCCAAATGTCTTTCATTCTAGATTGCAAAATCAGTGATGATGTCCTTTGTCATTGTGTTTACCACAAATTGTATGAGAGAAAATTAGGATCAAGTGCTCCCTTCAAAAGAAACACATTAAATGTATTTCATTTAGGAAATATATCAAAGAATTGGTAGGGAGAAAAACCATAACATCCTCAAATTTTATATTCTTGGCCCAATCAATGAAAGAAAAACATAATGACAAAGTGTTAAAAGAATTTAATGTTTTTAATATGGAATGACAGAACAACTTTGAATTACAGTCAAGTTGCACAAAAAATAGACATAGTAAAATTGATGCATCAAACCAAATTATCATTCCTCCTTCTCTCTAAAAAAAAAAAAAAAAAAAAAAAATTTAAGCAACATCAGATTCCTGTAAAACTTTATTTTATATGGTAATATCTTGACCAACAAGTGCTATAATCATAATTAAGATGGTATGGAAATTTTTACTTACCATTGAGCCTGCCATACCATAAAACTTGCTGAAGGATAAAGGAACCATCCAACTTCAGTTAGTTTTCCCTGTGCATCAATTGCCATGTATAAATTGTCAGATGGACTAGTCTGGAATTGAACACTTTCACTTCTGTACAATTAAAGACAAAAAATAGATTTATCATTTAAACAAATTTATTTAGATATTTTTATAGTCTAGAAAAATTAAGTATAAATGGATTCCCAACAGGCTTCAAAGTCTGAAAAAATTTGGTGAGAAGGGGATAATCTTATTTGCATCATTGATTAAAAAGATAAAGATAAATTTATAAATATTCATAATACTCGGCCAAGTAAAAAGTTGTGCAATATTTTACTAACTTGTAAAGCAAGAATGAAGCAATGCACAACATGCTAGGGCACCAACTACCACAATACTACCAACTACAGTCAGTACCATCCATGCCTTGAACTACTTTTATTATAATATACGTGCCACAAACTAGCATGTAGCAAAATATCACAAAATTTTTGACTCACTCTTATAAAATTGATAAATAGTTATAATAAAATACATTTATAAATATTATGAATAAGGCAAGTCTCATCCGAGGATTATAGTTTTCCTCAAAAGTAGATGAAATTAGCAATAATGAATGTCACAGAAAGAGTAAACATAAATTTGAGGTTTTATCCAACTCTACAGGTTGACATCAAGCACTTTTGGATTTTTAAAGCATTTTGAAACTTGTTTATTCAATTAAATATTAAATATGAAAGAAAATAATGGATTGTAATTGGACAGTTTGTAAAGAAAAATTGCTTACAAGGTAATCCAAGAAGAAGGAGAGAATTATTAAGAAACAAAGTCGACACTATAGCATTTCGGTTCTGCTGAACCATCATCAAGACCATGAGGGGTTAGTGATGTTAAGATAATGATGGATGTATAAAAAGTGTAAAAATATATAAAATCTTTGGAAAATATGTATAACAAGAAAAAGTTGGCTGTCTATGACAAGAAAAATTGGCCAATTTTTCTTGTCATAAACAGCCAACTTTGTTTCTCAATAATTCTCTCCTTCTACTTGGGTTACCGTGTTAGCAATTTTTCTTTACAAATATATATATATATATATATATATATATATATATATATATATATAGAGAGAGAGAGAGAGAGAGAGAGGGAGAGAGAGAGTTGATAATATAAATCCAATCATAAAACAAATTGAAGCCTTTTTATATTTTGTCCCCTTCGGAATGCATACAATTTATCTCCCTTGTTAACAGGAATTCATTGCCTAAGAAACTTTTTGAACAAATTCTTTTAAAGTTTATATATAGAACAATTTTTTTTAGCGGTGCTGCCCACTTGATGAGTCATGCTGGCCTGCAACACAAAAAAAAAAAAAAAAAATGGTTGTTCATATATAAGATGATAAAAAAAAAAAAAAAGATTCAACTTACCTAAGTAAGAATTGTGAAAATGAAATCATACTGGCTGGAATGTCTATCTCAGCTAGGCATTCTTCATCATTACAGTTCATATCTTTCAAGTGATGATTAGGACTTACATAGATAAGAACACCAAGTGCAGATGATTTTGCCATATTGAAAATCTGGAGAAATAAAGAAAAAATATAAGAAAATCTTTACAGATGTCCATTTTTCAAAATTCATTAACATCATCAATATTAATTTTTTTTTTACCAATTACTTCCTAAAAAACAGTACACCTTGCCATGTGAATCTAATGGGAATATTTCACCAAGGGAGGAATTTCATAACAAAATCTGTAACCAAACACCAATTCCTGTTTTTTGGATAGTTGCTCTCTCTCTCTCGCCTGTCCTCTCACAACTGAAGTGCTTATATAGTCTGTGTGTTTTATATAGTCAATGTTCCTTAGCAATACTAATTAGGCAATTGAGATATCATTACATACCCCCACCCAATTCAAAAGGCTATTATGCTTCTTCAAAATATTAATTCATTTTCAGAAGTTTCTTTGCTCACTTTCTCTTTCCCTCTTCTGAGATTCTAATGTATTTATTTCTCTTAAAGAAAACTTAACTGAAAATATCTGTGTACAAAGGAAAGCCAATCTGGATTGTCCATACATTTGGAATTTAGTGCTTTCAAATCATACTTCAAGCTTTTATCAAGATCAGAGAACAAGAACAAGAGATGATGAGGTTCTTTTAAACATGACTGACTAAACTTAAAGAAATAAAGTTATTTTTTTGGTTTGCTTGCAATTATGTAATAATTTAAATTGGATATAAAATGACTGATTTCCATAAAAGTAAATTTATATTTTCTTTTCATTAAAGAATCCACCATAAACATTTATTAGTGCAAAGCAAATTCATAGCATTCTTTCTTGTAACATGTAAAAATATGTTGATAGAAGTGATTCCCAAGTTGCAGTATGTAAATGTGTAAACAACTCTTGCTTATTCGAAGGCAATTCATATCAAACTTTACAATCAATGTAATTTTAGACAAGTTCATTTGATGAAAGATTTGATATCTGAAAGGGCAAAGTCATAATTTGCAAAATTCCATTATCTTCTTTTGATTTTAGATAATTTGTATACAGTTTTGTGTAATGTTTTAAATCATTATCTCATTGAAAAACAAGATTTTCTACAATAATTTACCAGAAAGAAGGAATCAGAACAGGCGACCCCCGTGGTTTCAATAAAGGACGTAGTTCAAAGTTCCGTGAAGGTTCCCAAGTTCAACAAACACCTGAAGAAGGCTGGAGGACATATCGGCCGAAACGTTGTGGAAATAACAATAAAGATGAAAACAATAGTCCGAAAAACCTTAATGATAAAAATCAACAAGCTTCGTCTCAGAAATTTAGACAACAAATACTTTTGTTTCATAAGACCTTTAATTTTAACAAAGTCTTCAGCATGCTCACCTTTAAAACATCCCTAAACCATTACAGTACCACCATTATGCTTAACAGTTGGCACAATGAAATTTTCATTCATTCACTTGGAATGAGTTTGTGTGACAAACACTGTTTACTTCCAAAAAGCTTAAATTTGTACTCGTCAGTCCATTGTAACTTTTTCCAATCTTCAAAATCTAATAGTTATACTGTTGTACCTATAATAGTCTAACTTATTTTTCTTTTATGACCTTTAAGACCTGTGATTCTTTTCCTTCCTCCTGCTACTTTCTTTCCACCTCCTAATATTTTTCTCTTGCCTTTCACTTCCTGGATTCTTTACTCTTCTTCATCTAGTCACTTTCCTTCATCACTCATTGATTGCATTGACAAGACAGGATGACCAACAGATGCCTTTTTATACTTGCCTGGATGGAATCCATGAGGCAGTCATTGAACCAACATCCAGGGAATTTGATTTATCAACACCACCCTTTTTGTTGATCCCATTTGCATGAGATGTGGGGGGGGAATAAAATGAAAGCCTTTTCACCCCTCAGTGGAGTGGTCAATTTGCTAGTTTGTATCTTCATCTTTGATGATTCTCTTTCAACTGTTTGCCTGTCCTTTTCCTCCTTTGTGAGAGAGGATTTGTGCCCTAAATTTACAAACCCCAATTAGAAGGGTCAAGGACAGGAGATAAATGTACACAGGCAAATTGGTTTGACAGATTTTGACAAAAAGAAAAACAAACTTTTGAAGCTGTTTTCAGGTCTGCAATTTATTGTCAGCTGCTACCCTTCTGCCTTGGGTCTCTAACAACCGTACAACTATTAGGAAAAATTTCCATTTTATCAGAGAGATCAAATTTCCTGTCAATAACAGTCCATACCTTAATTATGTATATGCTGACATCACTTTCAGTAGATGTGATACTGCTGCTTACGTATATAAACTGGTTTACTAATTTTAGACTCCTATTCAAACTGTAAACATCCCAAATTTGCATCATGTTGGATTGTTTTTTTTGGGGGGGGAACTACGTAGAGGTGGGTATCAGCCGTTGACAACAGTTATTAAAAGAGTTAAGAGTCAGTGAATTTTACACAACTATGATAACAGCTCACTATCAAAACTGGATAAAAATACCGAATATCCAGAATACTTAATCACATATGACGTATAACCGAAAGACAACTTAAACACTGAAGGGGAAGAGCAAATAACCAGTTATCCCATCCTACAGAGAAAGAAAGCTGATTTTTTTGTAGTCGTAAACTGAGTTTAGTGGGGTTGATCACTGTTGTGCCATGCATACAATCCCTACTAACTATACTGAGGCTGTTAACTCTATTGACTCGAATAACTGGATTTTGGTAATGAAGAGAGAATCTGATTCCTTAGTAGAAAATAATTTTTGAATGGCAGAAGGCTCCAAGAAATAAAAGTATTGTCAGTAGTAGGTGGGTTTTTTTACTATAAAAAGTAAGTGACAGAAAAGATGAGTATAAAGCTCGTTTTGTAGCCAAAAGCTACTTGCAAATATATGGCAAGGATTATAGAGAAACTTTTGCCCCCACAACGAATATGGCTTCCATAAGGTTACTATTGCAAATAGCAGTCCAATATGACTTATTAATTCATCATATGGATGTTAAGAGTGCCTATTTAAATGCCCCTTTTACACTATGAAATATATGTTGAGCTGCCAAAAGGCTTTGAAGGTAAGAATGGGAATTATGTTTGGAAACTTAAAAAATCCTTATATGGGTTAAAACAGAGTGGTTGAACTTGGAATAAAATATTCCATACTTATTTAACTACAGAAAATTTTGGGCAGTCACCTGTGGACCCCTGCATGTATATTCAAAATGTCCACAATCAAATATCCATCATTTTATTGTGGGTAGACAATATATTAATAGCTTCAAAAACTGAGGTACACCTTATGCAAATTAAAACAAGACTGAACTCTAGATTCAAAATAACTGATCTTGGGAAATTATCCTGGTTTTTAGGAATACAATTTGAATGCAAAAATAATACTATTAAAATGAATTAATCTAGATATATTGAAAAGATATCAAAGTTGGGCATGGCAGACTGCAAACCACACTTAACTCCATGTGAAATGGATATAACGAAAACAAGTGATGGAGTTGATTTAATAGATAGCAAACCTTATTGGGCAATTATTTGCAATCTGATATATATATAATGTTTGCAACAAGACCAGACATTTGTTAGACAGTTACTAGGTTGTCTCAAGACCTAGCAAAATCAAATTCTTTCCATTTAACAAAAGCAAAACATTTCTGATATTATTTAAAAGGTACAATCAGTCACTAGTATTTAATAAATCACAAAAATCCTTGAAATTGGAAGGATTTTGTGACACAGATTGGGCTAATTTAAGTCACAAAAAGCATGAAGCGGATTTTGCTTTAGATTAGCAGAAAATAATGATTTCATGGAAATCTAAAAAGCAGAATTCAGTCGCTTTGTTAACATGCAAAGTGGAATTTATTACCATTTCATAAGCAAGTCAAGAAATCCTGTACCTTAGAGTACTATTGAGAACTATGATGGAACCTTAGTCACTTAAAAACCCAACAACCATTCATCGTGATAATCAGTCCAGTATTGTTTTGGCAAAAGCCCAGTCATTCATTAAAGATCGAAACATTGATATAAAATTTCAGTTTATATATGATGAAATAAAAGGTTGATTCTTATAGAATACATTGAAACAGAAAAAATGTAGCCGACCTGTTTACAAAGCCAATGACAAGAATAAAATTAAACCCTTTCAGAAAGATTATAGTTGGTAATTGAGTCTTAACTTAGTAAATAAGGCATGAATAGCCCAGTTGACTGGAGCAGAAGAATACATCAACTGCATTTCAGCACAAGGGTAAAACTCCCCCAAATGAGTGTGTGGGATATGACAAACCAGCTAATTAAACCTAACCAAAAAAAAAATTTATTAATACTAATAATTAAAAAAAATTCCTTTTTTTTTTTAATATGTATTTCTTTTAAAAAGTGGAAGATTCCATCTTATCCCCCGCAAACAGGTTAGAGGCAGGTATCAGCCATCTACAATTGTCAGCAAATATTTATAGACTTGCCTATCAGTAGCAGCAGTAGATTGGTCAATCAGTGATGATCAAAGCATATATGAACAATGACAAGCTACAAGCTTAGATTTAGTGTAGTA
Source organism: Sepioteuthis lessoniana (assembly GCA_963585895.1). Lineage (NCBI taxonomy): Eukaryota > Metazoa > Mollusca > Cephalopoda > Myopsida > Loliginidae > Sepioteuthis > Sepioteuthis lessoniana. The sequence goes on from CAUZXS010003314.1 coordinate 19,509, forward strand.
ATAGTAAGTTAAGCCTTTACTATTTGAAGTTTGGCACAAGGTATCAGTTTAGGATAAGTGGTAGACCAACTTAGTCAACTCTACTCTATTGACTCAGACTTCTCCTTGGATTGTCTGAGATGGCAAAATCTCCAGCTTATATTGAGTCTGATAGTCAACTACCACAAAGGTTGGCCGACTGAACTATTTGCTCATCATTAATATGAATTTTTCAACATCCAGTTTTCTTAAAACAGGCTTTTCCAAATTTTGGTCCTCATTCCTGGACAGGCATAACTCTTTTTGTAACAAATCTAATTTTCAAAATTTGCAGGCAAAGAAAAGTTTCCAAATTTTTCAAACAATCACATTTCTTCTATCAGGTCAACCACCCAAAACATTTCCTGAGCAAACAAATTTTGACTTTCTCTAATCTCAAAAATGGTTCAGATAGCCACTCGTCTTTCTAGTCTCAGGAAATATTAAGCAATTAAGATTCTATCAGATTTTCCACTCTGGACATTTTATACTACAAACAACCTGTTCTTTTCTGATAACTTCATAAATATCCCAAATAGCCTGTCAACGAGTCAAAATTATCTTTACCTGTTTTTTTATTTTTTAGTTTCCAAGCATTTTCTTTGTCCAAATAATATTGAAGCAATTAAGATTCTTTTATGAGTACAACTAACCTTTTTACTTTAGTCTATTTTTAATTGATTAACTGCTCCACCCAAGTTCCAGTGTCACAAAATAAAGGTAATCAGAGGAAATAATATTTTCATGGTACTTCATTAATTGTTCAGTTAATCTTGAAATTAAATTACAACTAAATAATGATTTTGATCTTCGCTAGATGTGCCCTATACTTCCAGATTTGAGCTAAACTAAAGTACGCTTAGAAAATTCCACAAAAGCAAGAAATCAATTTATGAGTATCAGCATAATCTAAATTACTGAACAATAAGTTATAATAAAATAAATTTAACTATTGGACATTTTAATGGAATTAACTAGAGAAAATAATGGTTAACAAAGAGCTAACTGTTTGTAATAAGAACCAGGAGAATTACCTTTTTGTAGAAAGTGCATCCCACATCTGAAACAAGAGCAATAGCTCCTGCTACCCGAGGGTCTTTATCGCACCCATCCTCAGCAAAAACTAAAGGCAACGTTTTGTTACCAAATTTCGCAGGAGATGGAAGCCAATCATAACGTGCATCAATTCGCTTCAGTACAACAGGAAATTCAGAACCTGAAATGCACCAGAACATAAAAGCCAATATTTTACTGAGACATTTTCTATTAAAAATAGTTGACCTTCAAATTGTTTAAATTCTCATATGACATTAAATAAATGCACAAAAAAAAAAAGTTTAATTTTAAAGAAAACGTATTATTCAGTAATCAAAGTATTTTTTTATAAGATGCCAGACAAGTGTTCAGCTAAATTGTGTATTTTATAAAAGTTTCTGGATTTTTTTTGATAAATTCTTCAAAAAATCATTTTATATCTTTAAACCTGAGAAAACTACTAACCATCCAAATTGTTGCAGAAAGTAAAACAAATGTCAAAAGACAAGGATCTAAAGAAAATAGTAAATGTGAGAGAATTTCTCTTTCCAATTTCATAATCATTTGCTACATTTTAAAGATGAGAATGAATGTCGTTCAAGTAAAATCATTGATCAACTGTGTTGCTTAGAAAAAAAATATTTTCTTTTTCAATAAACCGACATGATTCTAGACTGAAGCTTCTTTCAAAAATTCCTCAGTCTTAAAAAAAAAAAATGCTTTGTTCTTTGTCTTAGAATCCTTTAACATTCATTATCAGATTCCACTGAACTTTTCTTCAGATAAAACTTGAGTAAGTGTTCTTATAGAGTTTTAATATTAATCAAAATAAAATTATCGATTTTTTTTTATAATTTTTACAGTGTATATGCATATCAGCAAAAAAGAGTTGAATAAACTTAAAAGATATTTTTCACTTTTCCTTAATATTTTGAAAAATATGGCACTAATAACTTTTAGTTCAATATTTTCATTACGAACAGTTCTCAAAAAAGAAAAAAAAAAGATGGCTTCACTTATATATGGATCACTACTTCAGTGTAAGATCAGTGTAGGATCTGTGCACCGTTTAGGATCAAAGTGACAATCCTTGACACTTTTGCTAAGGATCAGAACATTGCTCCCCAGCTTTTTGGTTGAGATCCAAGTGTAGAATGTGCATTCTTTCGAAGATTAAAAGGTCACTCCCCAGCAATTCTGCCAAGGAGTATAGTATCTGTAACTCTAGAAATAGCACCATTTTTAAAAACTAAGATGAAAATTCCAAAAAGTATAAAACCTAATACTTCTTCAAAAAATAAAAACAAAAACATAAATGTGCATGTTTTTTTATAGATATATATATATATATATATATATATATATATTTGTTTTTTCCTAGAATAGAGATACTACATTCTGATCCAAGGTCAGTATACAAAAGCTTGCCACGACCTGCCTACAAACATAAACAGATCGGATTACTCATTCGCCCTAGAAAAATTACATCCGGATACGGCCAGAAATGACAAAGCTCTTTTTTGACTCTAACCAGCCGTTACAGCTAAGAAAGGCTAAATTAACATTTATCAACATTTGCAAAACACTTCTGCTAGAAATAATTCTATAAAAATGGAATTAATTATCTTCGTTAACCTATACCAGGCTAAAGAAGGACTTATTTTCTACTTCCATTTTTTATAGAACTTTCTATTTACGTGGCACGGCAGAAGTGGTGTCGCCTTTCTTTCTTATGAAAATGGCTTCGACAGCGAAAAATTCAGAGGTCCGTGTGGACGCTCTCAGGAGCCACTCAGCTCCATGAGGTCGAATCCTACGTAATCATGGTTGCATTCACCTCACCGCCACTTCTAGTGGCAGATTCACCCCTTTTTTTTCCATAAGAGGTCTCCTTCTGCGGGTTGGAGTATCTCTGACGGTCCTTAACGACCAGTTGAAATAGACGGCCTGGAGGCAAACACGAAGATGGATCCTAAGACCAGCCAGTCTTATCCTTTGCTCAGTTCTGCGCAGCACTAAAGGCATGGGTTAGCCTTTAGCTACTGCTTCAATATCTGCGCAGCGCTAAGATAACGCCAATCTTAGCCTCGGCCTCCTGGCCTGTTCGCTCGACAGTGCACAGCTTTGGCGCATAAAGCCTTAGCTACCGTCCGATACGTCCGCACAGCTTTGGCATGCAAAAGCCATAGCTACCGTCAATGATATGTCCACACAGCTTTGACGCGACACAGCCTTAGCTACCGTCTGACCGCCCGCACAGCTTTGGTGCGTAAAGCCTTAGCTACCGTCCAATATGTCCGTACAGCTTTGGCGTGACACAGCCATAGCTATCATCCGATACGTCCGCACAGCTATGGGGCACGACAAAGCCATAGCTACCATCAACGATACACCCGTACAGCTAGGGGCATGACGAAGCCCTAGCTTCACCAATCCGCTCGCTCAACTTCGTATGTGTGAAGGCCTGGCAAACCTTAGCCACGGTTTCCTCGTCTGTTCACTTGGTCTGTAGTACTAAGACACATCTCAGTCATTAACCTGCTCGACCAAGCTGCCAACACCAACTTCAATGCTCCTGTAATGTAGCATGCAGTCCACGTAACAACTCGCTGTTACAGACTACCCTAGCATTGCAATATCTGACCCACGTATGACTCGCTGTACGGGCTAGCAACCAGATCGACACACCCCCAGTTAACCCAACATACTGTCAAAACCGGGATATCGATCTACTAACCACGACACTCCAGCAATGCAGCATGCAGTCCGCGTAACGACTCGCTGTTACGGACTGCCCCTGCATTGCAACAACTAGCCAATGTATGACTCGCTTTACGGGCTAGCAACCAGATCAACACACCCCTGGTTAACCCAACATACTGTCAAAACTGGGACATCAATTTATGACTCGACCGACCTCAGCTACCCGCAACAATCGACTGGCTGCATTCAATGACTCGACCAACCTCAGCTTCCCGCAACGATCACCCAGCTGCACTTCAACAACTCCACCGACCTCAGCTTTCCGCAACGATCATCCATCCACATTCAACAACTCGACCGACCTCGGCTTTCCGCAACGATCATCCAGCTGCATTCTACAACTCAACTGACAGCTACCCGCATCAAACATCTAGCTGTATCTCCACAACTCGACCTACGCCAGCTATCCTCATCGAACATCCAGCTGTGCACAACTACGACTCGACCATACCAGCTATCGACATCACCCATCTAGCTGAAGACCACATACAACCGTCACGGACTTTACACACACGTTTGTAATTCCGACAATAAATCGTCACTTTTGTTGTATCTGTTATCTCGCCTTTGTTCCCTTCATTGTCTTTGACTGTCACTACTTGCACGCATTAAACTTAAATCATTTGCGGGGTTGACATGCTTATCGGCTCTGCAAAGTACTTTTAATAACAATTTTCAAAGTAGAGAAGCTAACATAACATTTTCATAATTTCCTCGATCTTCGTTGCAAATAGATTTTACAGGGTAAAGTTGCTTGATTCATGTCCACCTGGTTTTAAATTCTAAATCCTTTTTTACGGAATGCCAACCGAGACTAGAGCCCAGTCTAACCCATTTTATCCATAACTGGAGTTCAGAGAATACAAGTAGTCCAAAATTAATATAAACTATCAACAAGAACTTTAACTATTTGCCATTTCCAAAACAGTTCCACTAGTCAAAACTCCAATAAAATAGCCGATGGTGTGATTCAAATCGTCTATTGCACCAAACAAGCAGTTCACACATTTAATATTGAATGATAATAGTAGAATTATGATTCAATCTCCAAAACTGACAATTTGATTGTGTGTTTATTTGATAAATCTAGCTTTGTCTGGCAAAAGACTACTGAAGTAAGGTACTCAATGAGAAAGGAATGCTAATAAGAATTTATTAAATACTGTTCTATTACATGCTTGAATATATTTAAGTATCATGAAAAAATAAATAAATAAAAATAACTGCTTTAAAAGGGAAGTAACTAAATTCAGTTAGAGTGACTTCCCTTGAATTAAAGACAATGCATTTTAAAATTTGTGTATTTCGACTTGGAGGAAAAAAATTATCACAACGCTGATTTATCATTTAGCTTTGACCTTTATTTTTTTTTTTTTATCAATCTAATTTTTTTTCGTAAACAAACTGACATTTGACGGAGTTTTTTTTTCCCCTTTTTCTGGTGTCTAATTAAAAACGTTTTGAGTAAAAAAAAAAAAAACATTGTTCAGAGAGAAATGTTTCAAATTTTTATTTTTAAATCAGCTCAATTTACATATGCTTGAATACTGACAACTGAAAATAGTTTTATTCAAAGTATTCTTAGTTTAAAATAATAGAATTAACTTGCAAAAATATTTCTATCATTTGAATAAGTTTTTAAATTACAAATTTAAAAATAATTTTTTATAAAATGAACTGATAATTTTCATTATTTTTTTTCACTGAAGGTTTTTCTATACTAATAATCCTATAGAAAAAATTTAATGCTAATTTTTTACGGCTACTTAAAAAATAAATTTTTATTTTCCTAACATAGTTGATTCTTTGCCATATTCTACCCTTTAAAACTAATAAGAGCAGAAACATCAATGATTATAGTTGCTACTTAAAGTTTGCATTCTACTTCAACTTGGATCCAAGTTGATGAATATTTAATCAGCAAACAAAAAAAACTCAAACACCCCACACACACACATCCGAAGACTGAAGGCAGACCAGAAATGTGTGGAAAAAATTAAAAGAGAACAAGTACTGAGAGTCTGAAGTCTAGACATTTTTTTATAAACTATTTGTTTAAAGGACACCTTCAGCAGCTATCAGGTCACATCCCATATATAGAATTTATATTATAATAATTGTAAATGAACAAAGGAAAGGAAACTAACTAGTATTTTATATTTACCAGGGCGTCACTAAGCTCAATGTCAAGTCACATTCTATTTACAGAATTGATATTGTAATTGGAAATAAATGGGGGGGGCTCTGTAATTAGCATTCAATAGACATCTTCAAGAAGTTTCAATGATTAAGGTGGGCATGGAAAATGAACTCACTAGTAATAAGCTGCACATTAGATTGGAAATTTTAACACTATTGTGCTAACGAAAATCTTGCTACAATGTGCTATTTTTAGCATATAATGGTAACAAAGAAAACTCAGAACATTTCAATATAAATATATAAATCAAAAACATAGGTACTTACTGTTTGAATGAATTAAAACTTGGTCAAGGCCACAGCCATGGTCAACACATCTCCACTCTTTAAGACAAGATGGCAGCCAATTCCCCAACTGAGAAACAGATTGAACAACAAAATGGAATTTGGTTTGAATCTTTTCCCAGGTGTGAGCAGATGTTTGGGTCCTGCAACAATAAATGACAAACAAAAGAATAAACTACTCTGTATATGTTCTTGTGTATTGAACAAATTTTTAAAACCAATCATTCACCTCAATAACAAAAACATCTTCATCACAATGCTTACCTTTGTTTCTAAGCCAAATTTTGCTCTTTTTTCACTCAAATGCATCTTTCAAAGCCTATACCTAAAAAACTGTAGCAGACAGAACTAATTTCAATTTCTCATTAGACCACCATTAAATCACGTAGTGATTCATATTTTCAAATTTATTGTCTGGCAAGGGAATTATTTTGGCCGTTGAAGTTTCGATTTTTCATCCAATGAGGATGATTTATGCCATTCTGCTTGCGTGACTTTCCCAGACAATATAAAAGGCGTTGTAAATGCTCCCTCGATCTCTTCCTCACTCGTTCTAGCAGCAGAACAGACCAACTTCAACATGAGGAAAGTGCATTCAATCTTTGACCATTTTTCTCTTGGAGACTTATCATTTCTCATCTGTCTCCTATACATTCTTTTGCAACGAACTGGTCATTGGAACTTCGGATTGGATGCTAAATTTCCTGCGCGAACATCTTAAGCTATTTCTTCCCAATTACGACTCACAGTACAGAGCTTCTTTCAACTTTATTAAAGCCTTTTTGAACTCATCAACATTCTCGTATTTTCCTTCTTAATATATATCAAGGCAAGTCTACAATTTGCCTTGTTGCTATTAGTTAAGATAAACTTTAATATTGTTTACTAGTTATAACGCATGTTCATATGATATGGAAAAATATCAACTCTATTGAGTATCAGTGGTTTTAGTATATTTGGAATATCCAAGTAAAATGATTTAAACTACAGTGTTTTATAGTAGTTTTGAAAATATAAAAATATTTGAATGGTTTCTATTTGTCATTGGATATTGAAGAAATATTTTTGTAGACTAACAGTCAAAATTTAGGGGTAGTTTATTATATGCAATATATGATAAAGCTTTTAGTGGCTAAAAATTAGTTGTTTATTACTTGAGTATGTAAGGTACATCACTTTAGTTTTCCTTTATACATGTATAGAATAGAAAGTGAATAGACAACAGTTAAGAAACCAGTCAAGAAGATTCACTTCAAACAATTATAACAGGCCATAAATAGAAGACATCTTACATATGATTTACCTAACTCCACTGCTATGAGAAAGATGTGACAAAAGGTCAATTTTTAAGAGGGATAAAGCTAGTTTGAATTCAGAGTTTCCCTTCAAGACTTTACCTAACCAAGGTTAAAGAATCAAATCTGCCCAACTATTAACCCATAGCTAGGGGATGGGAGATGGATTCATGCCTTTCCTAAAAGCATTAGCATGAAGCAAAATACAAACAACCTTGTGTGGAATTTTAACTCGGGTCGACAATTCAGTTTCTTGTGATGATAACCATTACACGAAGCATGACTAAGACATCGAAAGTGCCAAATTTTATCACGAGCAAGATCAACAAAAATGAGACCCCCCAATCTAAGAATCTAAGAAATGAAAAGGCATGCCATGCTCTTAGCAGCAGCCATCAATCAAAGTGACTCAAAACCAGAAGGTAAACAGAAGGAATGATAAATGGTTCTAATGATCCAAACCAAATACCTATTGTCTGTGATGATCATGGAGGTTATTAAGGTTTTTACAGCAGAGACTCAGAATCAATGCCACCACCTACATTAAAGTACTGATCTTGATAGTCAAGCACTGGAGGTGAATTAAAGGAAGTCTTTATATGTTTCAGTCGACTCAAACCCAGGAATGACAATTTCTATGATCATGTCATCCTCAACATGTAGATTCGTCTACCTTAACTCATCTCTTGAACTCTAACATCTTGAGGATTTTTAAGACGGAGACCAACTTGTACCCCAATAGGAAAAGGCTTACTTGTTAAGTATGGGTAAGATAGCAATGTGGCTTCACTGTTCCCGGACAAAGTGAGAGACAATAGAGGCAAAAAGTTGACAATGAGTTTCTGTGACTATCATGTGACACCTTATGTGTCCCCTAACAGATATGCCAATTCTCTAAGGGCGATAATTCATATTCCTACATTCAAAGTCAAAGGTGGTTCTATTTTTTAAAAAACTTTCAAAATTAAACAGAAGTACAAATTTTTGCTTTCTTAATGGAATATCAACTTTAATGGGTTATTTACCACCAAAGCCATCCTTGTAGAACAACAGTACTGGTAAACATAGCTGGAGGGATAAGAGGGTTCATACTTTTCCTGGGGGGCATTAGTCCAAAAGTGAATGTAATAAGGCAAATAGAGTTCAAAATCACTCACTACATTAGTGATTTTTTTTTTCTTTATTCAGAAACTTTGATATAATTTCAGAATCTAATAATTTGACCAATTCTCATTCAAATTATCTCATTTTCATCTGCAGAAACAACTTGAAATTCTATGTTTAAAGTTTAAATGACATTTCGATACCTGAAAAAAAATATTAAACATAGAATTTTCAGTTTTTTTTACAAATGCTGTAAAATTTTGAAGTCATCTGAACCAGAATTGGTTAAGTTATTAAGATTACAAAATTACAATTTTTTTTAAAGATTCAGCACATCTCAAATGATATCAAATTTGTCTACACAATGTCACACAGTTTACATCAAAGAGCACAAGCCCAAAGCAGGTCCACAGAGGAAGAAAAAATGTGAAAAAAACTTGGTTTGGTTTTATGGAATATTAACCATTGCAAGTTATTTAATGCCAAATCCTGTTTATACATATTAAATAGGATTTCTAAACAAATTTTGTTGATAATACTATTAAATAAGCCTGAGCTAAATGCTTTCAAGTATTTCTATCAAATACAGATAATTCTATTTACTATTAATCATTTGTTTGCACAATTAAATGGCTTCAAGTGGCAATGAAGTGATACTCCACATTCTCCAAAGCTCCAGCATTACTAGAGCCTCACCATCAGATTGTTTAGCATCATATCCAGGACATTTTTTGGAGTGGGGATGGTCTTACTCTTTGCTGAGGTGCAGTCAGTATATTCTACAGTCCAGCTTGAAGATATGTTGCTTAACAGAAGTGTGTGTAAAGTTCTTACTATTGTAATGTGGACAGCTGGCAAAATACCCTTAACTAAACCAACTGCTAGGTTTTTGGCCTTGGTGGGACTTTCCTTGTCTCCCTAGCAGATTGACTAACATACCTACTATTTAGCATATCTCTGACTACACCTGTATATATGCAGGAGTGAATATTTGCTACTTCTGGCCCTTGGACCACCCATAGATTAGATATGAAAATATTACCAGACTGAATGTTTCCAACACACCCTAAAAAATGTGATAATAAAATTGAAATCTTAATTTGCAGTTTAGCCTTATCTGAGCATCTCCACTTACACTGGGACAAGTAAATAAGTGTTTAATGCACAAAATAGTCACACATGCACTGAACATACCGACACCTATATCCATGTAGAGGCCTGGATTTACATACCCATAGTCAATTCACAACTATACACATAGGTACATGCACACAATACATACAAGTACCCACACCTATTAATAGGCCTATTGTGATATGCATATACACACACATATCTCTATACTACCGCACCAAAGATATATAGCGTCACATGTTTGGTGAAATTGAATTAACTGGATTTATGAAAGTTTAATTGTTTGACTCTTAAATACTTGATAGTTGGTATACTATAGAAATTTTCATTAAAATCCATGAGTCTGTTAATAGAAAAAACATAACATTGTTAAACATCCATTTTTGCAACCTGAGGACAAATTCTGTTTTTCTTTGTTGAAAGAACTGTTTTTAATGGTATGTTAACCTGTCTAGGGTTATTTTATGCTTACAGGTTAGGGAATCACATTTCATATTTGTAGTTTCAAATCAACTTGGGAGTTATTTAATGCCAAAGTCATCCTTGCGGCACGATAGTACTGGTACTATTTAACCCATAGCAAGAGGCAATACGAGGGTTAATTTTTTGCAGAGAGTTATGCAAAGTATTTCTAATGCAAATAATTTGCAAACAAATCAATTAAATGCAGAGATGGGACCTTAACAGGTACTACCATTCTGGGTTAGAGTGGACCTGGCAGTAATGGCAGTGAAGGGGTACTCCACACTCTAGAATTGGAGCCTCACCATCAGACGCAGTTTAGTGTCATATTCAAGGCGCTCATTTTTTGGGGGGTGAGGGGTACCTTTCTGCAAGGGATACAGTCAGGATATTCTAAGCCCCGCCGACAGGGCACACTACCATCCTGGGTCGGAGTGGACCTGGGAATAATGACAATAAAAAGGTAATCCACACTCCATAGATTTTTTTTTAGAAAAACTGGAGTGTCACCATCATATGCAGTTTAGTTTCATATTCAGGGCACCCTTTTTTTTGCGGAGGGAGTGTCTTACTCTTCTGTAGGGGATGCAATCAACGTATTCTAAGAGCCACCAATAAGATGTTGAGAAGAAGGCAAACAGGTCGTTTTAGTTTTGATATTTTGGGAATTTCCAAATTATAAAATATTTTCAATGTATTTGTCGCGAGAATAAACTAGGGTTTTATTTTACCAACGTCGGTCATTTTGACTAACACATACGTACATTGAAATAGTTTCATTTACCGATAAACTCTTCGGCTGCTATAACAAATTACGGGAAAATTTGACAAAGTCACTCCAACAAGATTTAAACTCACAATTTTTTTTTAAACCGACCATAATTCATAGAAATAAACAATAGCAATGAATTTCGAGGCATAAAGTCAACTTTCAAGAACAAAATTGATTTAAAAATACATAAATTTAGTTTTATGTCGAGAAATAAGGGGAACTGCTCCTAAGGTTTGTGCAAAAGTTTTCAACCCGTTTAAACGCTTGTTTACAGGTCCAAAGAAACTTTGGGGGTGGGAAAGAGCGCGATAAATTACTATTACACCCGTCACATAATATGGATGTAATAGTGTCTGGATATGATATTTGTTTTAATTACTTTAATTTTCTTTAATTATAAATACGTCTAAGTCGCAATATGAGACATGATAAAAATATTTTTTTAAACTGTACCTTATCCTGTCATGTAACCATTTAGCCTCTTTCACGCCATTTCCGCCTGTTGGGATGATCACATAGTGGACATTCGGAGTTTTATCTGAAACAAAAGGTTTCAAGGCTTCGTCAGAATTCCAAAGAGTTTCCGAAAAGCCGGACTGTTTATTGTAAACCATAAACAATATAGAAGTGTTTTTTAATGGAGGAAGAGGAAATTCTAATTTACCACCAAGTGTGTATAAAACGAAAGGAGGAGCTGAGTGACCCGGAATGAAATCGATAATTTCTTTATCTTTCACTGATGAGAGAAATCGACTTAGTCGAGATTGCCCGAAGAAAACTAAATTTTTTTCAGCTACCCGACGTCTCCAAGACGACACCGCTACCTGAGATTGTTGTTGAAGTTTATCACTGCTTTGTTTTTGCCAGTTTTCATAGTCATATTGTGGTAAATATTCCTGAACTTCGTCGGGTATTGGAATTTCGTTGCTTTCTTTCTTTGAAGAATATTGTCGCCAGAGATCTCCAAAAACCAGAGAATTCAATAAAATACATAAAACATAAACAAAGTAACAAGACAAACGCGGAAGCATTCGCGCGGCCATGGCCAACAATAATAATGATCATGTGATCACTTGGTCATGTGATCATTAAGTATCAAGGTTTACGAAATATTATTGACAGGTTATCAACTGATATATATATATATATATTTGTATAATTCAGTCCAGTTAAACCAGAGTCGGGAATAATTCTGTCAGGACAATAAAATTATTCAACTATGAACATTTAAATTTTCCTGGTAAAGAGCTCAATGTAACTGACATCACAGAACAACAATTCCTTGAAGGGAATAAATAAATAATTTTATCTGAATTAAAATAATTATTTAAAAAGGCCGAAACTCCCAGAGGCCTCTGACGAAAATAGGGGTGACGCATGCGCAAAGAAGAGGGACCTCCCAACAAAAGGAAGAATCTCATTCTCTTTCAGCAGTGACCGGCGAAGACCGGGGGGACCTTGAGCGCGAGAGTAGCGAGCGCTACAAGGGATACGTAGTTAGATCTAGGTTAAAGAGAGTTCTCAACGAAGCTGTGAAAACGAACGCGACTGCGCGTGAAGAAGAAGTGCGAAGGTTCCCCGATCGGTATATCGGTTCTGTCAAGGCCCCGGATGGGCGACTGCTGCGATCGGCTCGCGAGATTCGTGACGCCTTTCGGGCGCACTTTCGGGATCGCTTTGCCCGCTGTACTGATCTCCCGCTCCGGGAGTTTCGTAGCTATCTTGCCGACTTTCCCCGCCTTGGGGTGGCTGAAGCGGCTAGCTGCGAGGGTGTGGTTACTGAATGTGAAGTCCGTGACGCGTTGAAGCAGGTCGGCCTGAACAAGTCGCCGGGACTAGATGGTTTGCCCTACGAAGTGTACTTGAGGATGTCGCACATGTTTGTGCCTATTCTGACGGATATGTTCAACCATTGGTTCGCCCAGGGAGCCATCCCTGGTAGCGTTACCAAGGGCGTGATCACATTGCTGAAGAAAGGTGGCAGGCATGTTTGGGAGGGTTTAGACGATTACAGGCCCATAACTCTGCTTAACACAGAGTTAAAGATTTTGGCCCGGGTCTTAGCGAATCGTTTACAGCTTGTCATTAGCGATCTGATCGGCTCTGAGCAGACTTTTGCTGTGAAGGGAAGATCGATCCAGGACAACCTGCACTTGATTCGCGAGGTCCTAGAGGGTATAGAAGACGGCACCGAGGCCGCGCTGATCAGTTTAGATCAGTCCAAGGCCTTCGATAGGGTTGACCATCGGTTTTTGGCGACTGTTTTGGAGACTGCCGGATTCAAACCGGAGTTCCGCAGATGGATTAGCATGATGTACCACAACCCTCAGGCAGTGGTGCAGGTGAACGGAAGGCGTTCGACGGTGTTCGCGGTCGAGCGGTCGGTCCGGCAGGGCTGCCCGTTGTCTCCTCTTCTCTATGTCCTAGCTTTGGAGCCCCTGCTCCGTAGGCTTAGGGATAGGACGGCAAATCCGGCCCTGCGCGGTGTCCCTTTTGCTGGCCCTCTTACGGCAAGGGTTTCCGCGTTCGCCGATGATATCACAGTGTTTGTATCCCGCCGTCTGGATATAAAGGCTGTGAAGAAGGCGGTTAGCGAGTACGAGCGGATTGCAGGAGCCAAGGTCAATTTTGACAAAAGCGAAGGTTTGCGGCTCGGTGCTTGGAGGGGTAGCAATACTCTTCCGGGGCCGTTCCGCTGGAGTGACGGACCCGTCCGCATCCTCGGGGTGTGGTTCGGGCCCGGCCTCCAACTGGAGCGAAATTGGTCGGAAATACAAGCCAAGGTGAATGCTCAGGTGGGAATCTGGCTTTCAAGGAGGTTGTCCTTAAAGGGCAGGGCGGAGGCGTGCGCCGTGTACGTCTTCCCCTTGATCCTTTACCGATTGGCTGTACTTCCTCTGCCTAAGGTAAATCGGTTGGCGCTGCAACGATCCCTTTCCAGATTGCTCTGGGGAGGTGCAAGGCCGATGGTCCGTAGGCAGGTCTGTATCCAACGTACACGCAACGGGGGTCTAGGTATGCCTGATCTGGAGAGCCACTGGCTTGCTGAAAGACTTGCATACCTGGGCAGAGCTTTGACGGGGGACGCAGTGTGGAGACTGAAGGCGAGTCGGACTTTTCCTCGCCTAAAGTCAGACCCAAAGGCTGAAGGTCGACGTAGGCCTTTGGGCGAAACACTGTTTGTCCGCGAGTGCCGAACGGCCCTTCGTAACCTTCTTGGGTCCAGTGACCTTTCACGGCCTCGAAAAGAACTATATCGGGAGCTAGTGGTGGGTTCCGCTTCTGATCCTCTCAGCGAGCGGCGCGGCTGGACGACGGAGGAGATTCGCTCTCATTGGAATTGGGCGCCAGGATCGAGCTTCTTGAACAACTCCGAGTTCTCGCTCACCTGGCGACTTGTGCGAAATGCGTTACCCCTTGTCGGCTTGAACTACAAGGCGGGCCTGGCAGACATGCCCGATTGCGCTCGCTGCGGCAGTGGCTTGGAAGAAACGGCTGAGCACGCCTTCTACTACTGCGAGCGAGTTCGCCCGTTTTGGGATCACGTCGGCGAGTGGACGGCTCGCATCGAACCCAAACAGCTCGTGCTGCTCGACGTTGGTTACGTCGTGGACAACGTTCTTCCTCCGTATCAGGGTGAGAAGCGTGTGGTGTTTCTCGCGATCCTAGCTGTAGCTAGAATGGTGATTTGGACGACGCGAAACAAGGGATTGTATGACGATGCAAACTTTTCTCATCGTGATCTGATTTTGTATTTTCGGCATCAGCTGAGGGTCAAAATCAGATGCGATAGAAAACGCTTGGATCGCATAACATTCAGCAAAAGGTGGGTGAATGCAGCGAGCCTGGTCGTGCGAAAGGGAGCAACGTTGGAGTCATCCTTCCCTCCTCTGCCGGCTCATGGCGTCTACGGTACGGGTCCTTAGGGACCCCACCCCTGGTAAGTAAAACTGTTCCCTTTTCCTTTGGTACCCAGGTACCTAGTTAGCAGTATGTTTGTGAGTCATTGTCCCCGTCATCTAGTTGTTAGTTCTCAAGATCTTCCCCATCCCCATTATTTTTGTACCTCAATCCGTATCCCAGTCCACGTTTACTGAAGATCTTGAACATTCATATGTATAAAAATCATATCACCTACTTGTATTAACCCATACCGCGCCCGACCCCTAAATTCTTTTCACCCCTGTAGATTAGGATCCCTGCCCCACCTAGGGTAGGTCCGACTTGTTTCCGGTTCTTTCGCCCCGGAAAACAGTCGGCCTCCAATTTTATAGACGGGGGGATGGGAGGGCAACCAAACGGGGGATTTTTTCCTTGTTTTTATATATATTTCGGGGTTTTTCTCCCATTCCCATCACATTCATTGTAAATAAATCATACTTGTAAATAAAATCATTCACGAATCTCGGGATTTTAAGTAGGACTTCTTCATAGAGCAAATGTGGTATTGTGGTGATTGTAGCGCAAAAGGCGATGGATGAATGGATATTTATTGTATTGTTGAATGGGTCGGCGAATGTGGCTAGCTAGGTCTCCTTAGTTTATATAGAAAAGTATGACCGCTCCCTTCCCCTCCCCAAAAACTTCAAGGCCTTGTGCCTTCTGTGTACACTACACAGAAATAAAGCAGTGACCGGCGAAGTGTCAAGTTGATCAAACCCCCGTGTATGGTCTACCTCTCCAGTTGTTTGGGGCACACTTCAGTCGGCTCTGTTGAGTGTTGCCTCAGCACTGGAGATTTCCTCGGGCCGTCCCGCCCAGCTTTTACTTCCTTACAGGGGGTTTACTGCCTGGCGCTCCTAATAAGGGGAATGCCAACAGGGCCGAAGGTAATTTTTGGCAATGACAGACGTATGTGGGCTACGTCCCTGCGTCCGGACCCACCTTAAAAACGACCTTGTGCCAAACTCTCTCGTTCGGTGGAGCGCCTGACAGATAATTGACTGACAAAGTGTCAACACCTTTGCTAACTGCTGGGAGGAAGCCCCGCGTTCGTCTTTGGACAACACGATGGCCAGCCCTTCCACTAGTAGCACCTGTCTCGGTTAACAGTTTGCCAAAATATAAAAAGCTACAAAATGAACCTATCGGACTACGAACTAAATAAAACCCAGGACTTGGACAAACTCCCAAAAGCGACTAACACATAGTTAAAGCTTTATATACCGAAATACGTTGCAAAAGCTTTAAATACCGAATCATCATCAGCACGAATATCCCTGACCCTCTCTCACCACTCCTCCCAATCGTTCATCACTTCTGGCTGGTCCTCTGGGCTACATCCCATATCCTCACAGAGCTGCTGTATGTAGGTTCGAGCTGGTCGCCCTGCTTTTGCTCGGCTATGTGAAGGGGTCCATAGGAGATCATCACTTATGCGCTCATCCCTGCTTCTCCAGTAGTGTTCTGCATGTCTGATTCATCTAACTTTGATAGTTTTCGTGATGGGAGGTAGGTGGCCGTACAGCTGCTGCTTTGTTGGGTGTTGCCTCCAGGTCTTGTTAAAAATTGCTCACAGCATTCTTGAGTAGTTAACGTCAAGCTTTTTCTCCATCCATTTAGTTAGCATCTATGTAGTGCATCCATATAGCAGTATCGAAACGACCACTGCTTGGAAGATACTGCGTTTCATTTCATCAGTCAGGTTTGACTTCCATATGACCGATAGCTTATCGATAGCTGTCCCTGCCTTTGCTAGTCGCGTGTCGATGTCTGTCTCAGTTGATGAGACACTGCTTCCTAGGTAGGTGAACTTGTCAACTAGTTTCAGAGAGCTACCGCCTAGTGTGGAAATGTCGCCTGTTTGATTAAAGCACATGTATTCCATTTTGTGTGCATTGACATGGAGGCCAATGCCTGCAGCGGCTGGTTCCAGACGATGCAGTAATGTTTCGGCTCGGGCGGGTGCATTTGCCTGAATCGCTATTTCATCGGTGTAATCAGGATTGGTAATTGTTTTTGTGGGATAACTTTTGCTTCTTTTCTTTGTCAGCTCGAAACTATTTTCTTTGATTTTATCAATCAATGTTCTAAGCACCTAGTCTAGACAGATGATAAAGGACACATATATACATAAGAAACAACTCATTTTTAACACCTTGACAGGGGATTCAACCATTTCAATTGTATTCAGAGAAAATTCCCTCACCCATTGAGTAGTTGTTGAACCCAGAAATAAAGGAAAAATATAAAAATATGTCTTCATCTCCCTATCTGTTACTATCCTTCTGTATAATTCTTTTGGGCTTTTCTTATTCAAGGAGTTCTATCAACAAGACAAAATGGGGTAAAAATAAAATAACCTCAGAATGGAGTCAGATACCAAACGGCAACACAGTGTGCCCTCTAAATGGCCATCTCCTTTATGAAAAACAAAAACCGGTCACATTATTTATTTCCATCCTGCTATGGGTATTGATATGAATCAATAACACCAAATTTAACAGGACATCTTCAGATCCAATGGATATAATAAATATAGCCAGAATGGACACAGGAGAGAGGGGGGGGGTGAAGAGGGGTTAAGAATTTCCTCCCCATTTCACCGGTTTTTCTTTTGTTACCAGGCAGAATCACAATAAAGAAACAAAACATATGTTTAACTTAACTTTCTACAGTAAATTTAATTTTAATTTTTAAATTCTAAACTACATTTCAATGTAATTCTTCAGATTTAACAATAATCTAAGGAATTACAACAATTCTTATCAACCATCAGCAAAGATTACAGTAATACCTATCTTAAACTCAAAATTTAAAATTAAAATTTTAAATTCAAAATTTATATTTGTGCCCATTTATTCAGTTACCTTTCCACCAAAACGTATATACGTCCACCTCACATGGTGGGTTCCCATTTTATTTCATTCATTTCACCTCAAATCTCAATTTAATTCAATTTTTATAGTTAATTAAACTTTATCTACGATATTTGTCAATAGTTTAGATTTATTCTTATGTCTACATCTAGCTATGAAATCACATCTGATTTAATTATTTTTCAGGGTCTGGGTATAGGATAATTTGTATTTTTTCTTCTAGGCACAGGTTACATCTACTATCAAAGCATTTTGGAGTATTTGACTTTTTCAATCTGCTCCATTGAATCTCAGGGGTTAAACCCTTATTTTTCTAACTCCAAAATTTCTTGGATAGGGCTATTTGGTTTTCCCTCCTGTGTCTATTCTGGCTGTATTAATTATATCCATTGGATCTGAAGCAGTCCTATTAAATTTGGTGTTATTGATTAATATCAATACCCATAACAAGATGGAAATAAATTTATAATCCAAATGTGACCGTTTTTTTTTCTTAAAGGTATATATATATATATATGACACATACAGATACATGTAACTGTACCCTCACATATTAAAGAAAATGGCCCACTAGGTTGAGATTTCTATTTGTACAATAAACTTGAAATGTTCTTAGAGAATAAAGCTATTTATTTGAAACAGGAGTACTGTGTATAAGAAATAACAGGTTAGTTTTAGGGGGCCTTTTTCCTTCCATACAGAACTTGCCCTCATGTCTAAAAAAAAAAGTAAAGGCTGATTTATAGTCCAACACCCCTGAAAGAATGGTGATCGGACTAAACAATTTTTGTTCACATCCCGTGGAAGTTTTTTTTTTCTGCAAGGTATCCCCCACAATAAACTGACCATGTGTCACATTTTGGCCTTTATCAATTATCCAAATTCTAAATATAATGGAGATAGATATTAATGCTGATTTGAATCCTTCACTCCTTCCTAAATAGAAGTATCAATATCATCATGGACTCTGTGGTTACAATGGGAACCTTACAGGTTCATGAGTCATGTAGTCGATTTTTTTAAATTGTTTCTCCAATCTCTGATGACTTTAAAGATGTCTCAATAACAAACTAAAATATCCTAATTTTTGGCTCTCTGGGTTCTAAATGAAAATATTTCTTCATAGCTGAACCTATTGGGGGGGGGATCAATTTATTTGTGTTACAAATTAAACCCTCATGAGATTCATTATTGTGACTTTGTACCAATCTAACCATTAGTTAGTAAATAAATACAAAGAATCTCAAGCAAATGGTCATTTGGAGGTACACCAAACAATAGAGAAATGAATAAAAGGCTGCATCCTCCCAAAAACAGACAACTTTAGAATCACTTAGAATTACAGAGTTATAATTTAGTACCTACATTTATTTAGCCCTGATTCTCAACAATAGCTGACCTAAAGTTGAAAACATTCTAAGGAAAAATGTTTTCTTTTGAAGAAATTAATCCACAACTACTCAGATTCAGACTATTTGCTAAATCATCAAAAGACTAGATAGAAAAAACTTGAAGCAGCACTTGTTTGTAGATTTCACCAAGGCATTTGATACCAGACTCAGGGGAAAGATGCAACAAATACTACCTGTATATACTTTTTACAAAAGAAACTTATGACTATAATGATGATTACTGCATAGTTTGGAACGAGCATAGGCCTCCATGTTAATGCACACAAAACGGAATATATGTGCTATAATCAAACAGGGGACATCTCCACTCAAGACGGAACCCCTCTTAAACTAGTAGACAAATTCACTTACCTAGGAAGCAGCGTCGCATCAACCGAAAAGGACATCGACACGAGGTTAACGAAAGCATGGACAGCTATCAATAGGCTATCGATTATATGGAAATCAGACCTAACCGATAAAATGAAACGCAGTTTCTTCCAGGCAGCGGTCACATCGATACTGCTATATGGGTGCACTACATGGACTCTAACAAAACAGCTGGAGAAGAAGCTAGATGGCAATTACACAAGAATGCTGCGAGCAATCTTGAACAAGTCCTGGCGGCAACACCCCACAAGACACCAACTGTACGGCCACCTGCCTCCTATCACGAAAACTATTCAAGTTAGACGAACCAGACATGCAGGACACTGCTGGAGAAGCAGGGACGAACTCATAAGAGATGTACTCTTATGGACCCCCACACATGGCCGTGCAAAAGCAGGACGACCAGCATGAACATACATTCAGCAGCTATGTGAGGATACGGAATGTTGTCCTGAAGACCTGCCTAGGGCGATGAACGATAGGGAGGAGTGGGGAGAGAGGGTCAGGAATATCCGTGCTACCAGCACGACATGATGATGATGATATACAAAAACACAAAGGCTGTAGATTGCTGACTGTATAGAAACACTGATTTCTTTGTCACTGGAGTCTAGCAAGGAGATACATTGGCACCATATCTATCATCTACAAGATTATTCAATACAAATATCAATAGAACTTGTGAAAGAAAATTATTTCACACACACAAAAAAAAAGCAAGAAACTATTACAGATGCAGACTATGCAGATGATCTTGTACTTCTTGCAAATAAACCTACTCAAGCTGAATCTCTTCTGTATAGCCAAGAGTAGATAGCAAGAGGCATTGGTCTATCTGAATGCAGACAAAACAGAATTCATCTATTTTAATCATTTCCTCAATAAATAACAAATCTCTAAAATTAGTGGACCAGTTTATATACCTCCATTGCGATATCTCATCCTGCTCTATCAGCTGAAAGTGTAGAATACACCAACTGCATCTCTGCAGAGGGGTAAGACACTCCAATGAGGCCACTTAACTGTAAGGAAATGAATGAATAATGTTGGTGAAAGTTGTTCATAATTGATAGGAATACTTAATAGAATTACTCAGCTTGAATTGGAATACTTGAAACCATCTAATTGTAATTAAATGAATTCAAACTCAATTAAAAATTTACTTACAAATCCTATTTGTATAAACAGGATTTGGCATTAAATAACCATTTACCATTAAACCAAATGACCTAATTTAATTTATATTTCATCAAGTGAATATGATATCAGCATAAGATAAAGCATGGACTATCATCAACTGGTTATTGATCACATGGATATTTGATCTCTGATCAAATAAAATGGGAATTCAGTTATAGCTGTGTCAGTACAACTATGTGGTTGCACCACTTTGACTAATGAAATGCCTGGAGAAAAAGCTAGATGGAAACTACAAAAGAATACATGAAAATAAGGACTTTATTGATTTTGTTCAATATTTGCATAATCAGCCTTAGCTTTGTTTTCTCTTCTCAATTTTTAAGATAATAATGTGTATTAAGTATAGATTTTTTTTAATCGACCTTTTGAACTCTTCACCCTTAGATACTCTCTATCTAAGTCCACAAAAAGAAATTGAGCAAAAAAAAACACATTCAAGCTTTACTCCAAGATACAGACATTATTTTTTAAAGTTATCCAATCATTTCATTAAAAGAGATGCTATCAAGTCATTTATTATTAGCATCTGATATAATCTGTCCGATCCCAAATTATTGGGCTTATGGTGTATAGTAAAATAACATTCAGTCCAAACTATTAAGCTTATGAGTTCAAAGGGTTAATTAACAGGATTAAAAAATAATCAAAAATCAATCCAGCCATGTCTTTGAAATATTCTGATGGAAAATAAAATTGTGAACCACTGAATATGCGTTTCAATTGATTCAATATCAAATAAACATGTATATATAGGTGGATTAAAATAAATGATCACAGATATAAATGAATATGTGGGTGCAGGTTCTTAAATAAGGGGTGTATCATCAGCACTCAGATTCCATGCACACAAAGTATCCACATCACAATTGACATCATTCTTGTCGGGATTTTATTTTCCACCAGGATGTTCAGCTTTCAAGTTGCATCTTTTTATGAAATGTGGACGAACAGTGTTGTGAATTTATTCAAAACAAAATTTGCACTTAATACTATAGCAGTTGTATGGCCACTGATCTCCCATCATACCACACAAACAAGATATACAAAGCACTGCTGGAGAAGTAAGGACCAACTCAAAAACAACAGCCTCCTATATTTTCCCTCATAAAGAGGGGGGGGCAATTAAAAGCTACCTGCGATTGGACTTATAAGTATTATAGTATACAAATCCTTAATGCAGCCCCATCTACCTTTTATCCACTTCAAACAACCAATTACCAAAAAGGACATAACAAAATCTCAACTTGTCACTTAAATATTTCTCCAAACAGTCAATTACTAAAGGATAATTTAATTAAAATTTGATTTTTCACCAAAATATCCAGAATTTTTAAATAAATTCAACAGAAATAGATATAAAAATATATTTTTATTAGAATTGATTTTCAATTACAATAAGAATTTTTTTATACTTTATGTATGTGTGTGTGTGTGTGTGTGTGTGTGTGTGTGTGTGTGTGTGCCCCCAACTACTCCAACACTGGCAGAATGCAACACAAGGACACATTTTAATCAGAGTTAAACAGGTTTGAATTCAGTTTTCCTTCTCCTTTACTGGTTGCCATATCAAGGTTAAAGTTCAGTCTGCCTTACTATTTACCCATTGCTAGAGGGAGAATGGTTGGGTGCATACCTTTGCCAAGGGTATTAGCAGAAACGTGAAATGCAAACAGCCTCATGCAGGTTTTGAACTCATGTCCTGTTCATTTCCAAAGACAATATCCATTATACCACAAGGGTTTCAATTTTCCTTGTGTCAGGTGTGCGAGAGGAGTTATAACTTCTAGAACAATGATAACCTTCATGTGTCATATCCTTTCATTCCTTATTAGTCAAAAGGCAGAGACAAAGGCAACAGTGGCTCAAAGGTTGAGTAATAAAAAATTACAGAACAAAAATTAATAATGAAGAAAATGCAAAAGGAATGGAAAGTGTCATGTCCTTTCGGCACTTTGGTGATTATAGATAGAATAGTTTAGTTCCTGTTGCCTTTTCCATAGTTTGAATTCAGAGTTGTCCTTTTCTCAGACTTGTTGCCCACCTGCACACCTAGTGAAGCCAATCACTTGGTTGGCCAATCCTGTTTTCTATTCTAATAAGCATTATGCCACTCACCTCATTAGATGATCGTGTCTCTTCACAGCTTCCTTTATCAGTAAACAAATTATAGAGAGGCTCTCCCGTTGCTTTCTGCAGAGTTTGGTTCAAAATTGCATTTCTCCTAAACTGGATGCTTACTCACATGCCTAGAGAGCTCAATCAGTCCTATTTTACCAATAGCTAAAGGGAGAAATGGATTCATGCCTTACCCGAGGACATTAAGTGCAGAGTGAACCTGAAATCAGTTTACTGTTCACATTTTCCATACCAATAACCCTCACACCACACCATAAATGGAAATATGTTCATTAACTCAGTTTATCTTAGTTTGGCACAAGGTCAAAAGTATGAGAATCAAACTCCCTAACTTGCAAGCCTAATTCATTAACCATTACATCATATGAAGTGTTCCTATAAAGAGAAACAGCAAACTTGTAAGAAATTTTGATAAAGATATCATGTTAGCCTATAAATGGTAAGCCCTGAAGTATTTTGATTGAGAAAAAGCTGATTTATCAAACATTTTGAAATGTCAAGGATAAAATGAAGAGTTACCATGTAAATCTTTGTATTGTTAAAATTTAGGGAATCACCATACACTAGACATTTTTTCCCCCTGTGGTTTAAAGTTTGATTTTTGTTTTGATGTAAAATAAAAATTTATGCTCTTACCATCTGCTTTATTTTATTCTTTTACTCTTCATTAATTAGGCCCAAACAATAGATGCTGTGTACATATTCTAGCAAGAATTATTATGGAGTGGATGTTTATATGAAACTGTTCAATGCAGACCCTGGTTTGTTTGTTTTTTTCTTTTTAGGAAAGGCTAACATACAATTATGAGATCATTTATGGAGAGAAAAATCAAGAACAAACTTTTTTTGAATTGCTATTCTTTTAGAATTTCTTCAAGAGATTGTTGGGAAGTTTAAATTCAAATTACTTGAGTATTGAACAAAAAAATACAGAGTTACAAAATTAAACCATTTTTTATTATTCCCACAAGTTTGAATTAAAATTGAATGCTCACACACACAGAGGAAGTGCTTATTTTCCTTAATTATTCTTATCAAAGTTCCCTTCATTGAAGTGAAAGTCATTAAGAACTAATAACAAATTAGTCTATCAAATCAGAAAAAAGAAAATTCCATAGAAATCTCTTTTGGTATTTCTAAGAATTTTCTTTTCAGAAACTTTTGACTTTTTGCAACAACTAAAACTTTGACAATAATCAAGTGAGTGTCTAAGCCAATTGAACTTTCCTACAAAGTTGTGGCAATAAAAAAGTGGTTTCATTTTTTCACTGTTTTGTTTGTTTGTTTGTTTTTCTTCCAATACGGCAGTTATGTGTTGTCTTTGGAAATTCATCTGTTCTTAAGGATAAACTTATAACTGATGTTCTCCTAGTGATGCAAAAGCCAACATTTATCATCTGTGTGGAGATTGGATACTGCCCAGAGAACTTGCTATGAGTGATGACCAATGGGAATAGATGGTGAAAGAGTCAAGAGAAGTTATGTTGACAGGCATGGATTCATAAGCCAGAATAAACAGAACCAAATACAATAAAAATAAGCAAAAGTTGTAAAATAATATAGTACCATTTTCAGACCGATACTAGTTTTGGTTTGAGTAAAAATTCAACTACATTTCAAGATTTCTCTGCATATGAACAATAAGAAACCAGCAAATGAAACCAACTATAAAATCTAACTGAATTCAATGACTCCTCAGCAGATGAAAAATAAAGACCAGCAAATGAAACCAACTATAAAATTCAACTATGGTTATACACAGCAGGGAAAGAGTTAATGTCAAATAAAACTCAAATCAATGAAAGAAAACTGCATTTTTATTCTTTGAATCAAACATTTTCAATGATTACTAAATTTTGATTTGTGTTTTGTTATTTAATTTCTGCTGCTTCTTTATGACAACTCATTTAAGTAGTCATTTCTATAACAGAGTATCTAGAAGTGTAATGGTTAGCAAAGTAGATTAGCAGACTATTGTTAGCAAGTTTGATTCTCACTGAGTGTCCATACTTCTAACTTAAACTTAACTATTTCTACAACAGCAAGAATAATGTTGTGTGTCAGACAAAAATAAAGAATAAACTCTCACAAAAAACAACTTGGGTGATTGTCAGCCCCTTATTGAAATTTGCATTATTGATTTTAATGGCATGTCAACCAATCTACAGTTATTTCATGCCAAAAAGTTAAGAAACTGAATTCATTATACATACATATTTAGAGTTTTTGTGTAGTTGTATATTAAGGTTTTTTCAGGATTTTCTCCTGTGACACGAGTACCTCTGAAACAATAAGGGTTCAAAATCTCATTTGTCACCATTGTTATAAGACCGTAGAAAACAGCATACTAAAGGTTACAAATCAGGTTTATTTAAAACATGGTGTACAGTGCCCAAAAATACATATATGAAGGGGAACAATTCGCCATGCTCACACAAATATCACCATATTGTAAACTGTATCCTTATAAAATAAGTATTCAGTTTGAAAGAGTCATCTTACTAAATGTTTGACAATTTCTCATAACTATAGAAAATTGATAAATATTGTCAAATCTCTGCTGCAACTTGATGGTTTGGGAATTCACATCGTTAAGGATGTGTGTGTGTGTGTGTGTATCTGCTACTCATTTCCTACCCTTCCACAAAAAAGGACATGTTTTCTATATCAGTAAAATACTTCAATTCCTTGACGGTTTGGGAATTCATATCATTAGGCACAAACGCACCTACCCCCCCCCCTTACACACAAAGAAAATACTTCATATCCAATTCTTAAAATCAGCTCAATCACAACAATGGTTAAAAGAATAACAGTTAACGGGAATCGGGCAACCGAAATGAAGGTCCACCGTGTTCTCACAGAAAGAGAACCAGACTTTTGGTGTGTAGGGGGCTGTGATATAAAAAGAGCAATGACTTACCTCAATTTAACGTGTCTTGCGTACAGAGTGCCGGCGGCAAAAAAAAACGGCTGTTTTTGGAGGAGATATTTATAGGTCACCTGTCTCGTCTCTGGCCAGACGAGATTTGTTTCACATGCAAATTTTGTTCCAGAAAAGGAACAATGCCAGAAGAAAAGTGACGAGATCTAATAAAGGACGACGACAAAAAAAAAAAAAGTGGGTTACGCAAGCCTTTTCCTTCAATCTAACAAATGCTTTTGATCCAATAACAACCAAAACAATACACGCTATTTCGGCGGCACTTGTCATTCCTTGGCAATGACAGCCAGGTATTTGATATCTGGCTGATTCCGGAATTCATTGGCGCCGCGACAAACATGTCAATTGTCAAATAGAGAACGTGGTGCTAATCTGTAAACTACACTATGGACAGTGGAACATGTCTTACGACTTCGAGGTGGTGCCCTCGCTGTGTATCAGAAACTGAACAAAGAGTAGAGGGCGAACCCAGAAGAAATAAAGAGAGCCCTCATGACTGCATACGCAACAGATGCATTCAATGTATTCCACCATTTTACAGCGTCACGGTTGCGGCAGAATAGAACCATGGACGAATTCTTGGCAGACTTGGCTCGGCTGGTTGGGGAACCGCAGCCCGAACGTTGGATGACATGCTTGTTTGTGTCGGGGTGCCGCAACGTGTCAGCTTCTCCGAGCATCATCCAGGATTGAGACTGTGGGGATTTAGGAATTAACAGTAAAACTCCCAACCGGATATTGACCCGTCGGCTGCCAGATACAAAATGTATAAGCGCGTCGCCATGCATAAGGCTCCACGCATCCATCCGGTTAAAATCAGAAAAAAGAAAAATAATAAAAAGTAAAGTAGCCAATGGGAAGCGGTCGCGCCAAAATTAGAAGGATTTTGGAATAGCGAATTTGGAGCCGATGTAGAAAGATAAATACTCAGGTTTTCTGTGAACCGACCTCTTTTTCGGGTAGTGACGTCGAACCGACAACACCGATTTTGCTGTCTGGTGTTTTGGGCACCACGCTACGTCTTGGGACGTAGCGTTGGTTAGTCCATTCACCAAGTAAATAAAGGAAAGTATGGAAGAAATGTTTTCGTCTCTTATCTGTTTCTATCTTTTCTTTTTGTATATTTCTTTTGGACTCTCTTTGGATAAGGCATTGCGCCGGCCAGTCAACGTGGGGTAAAATAATATAACCAAAATATGGAGTCAGATATCTTACGGCAACACAGCCTTGCCATTAGCCACTGACCTTCAAAAATCTTCAAACCCCACAAGACCATGACCCTGGAACAGCTTCTGGTCCGGGCTTGCGCCGTTATGACTGACAACCAATGACAAGAGGAACCCATTGTCGCAGCAGCGCATGCGAGTCGAAACAATATCAAAGCTTCGACCAAGTCGGGTCCCCACACTAGAATACTCTGCAACGGTGAGGGCCACCGTAGCGAGCAGAAGACACAGTGTGTGTGTGTGTGTGTGTGTGCGCGCAGTTACCGTTGCAACAAAGCAGGACATATAGCTCGAGATTGCCCCGGAAACGAAGATGGAGACGAGATGGCGTCGATCTCTTCTCTAGACAACCTATGAATGAGATGCTTCTGGTGATCCGAGTCCACGCCAATGAGACGCCATGCACAGCACTCCTCGACTCTAGCTACTATTGGACGATTGTAAGTGTGGGACTTTGCCTCGTTTGGAAGAGGAGCGTCAGAGTGACCACTATAAGCGGTGAAATGTCACGGAATAGGGATAATAAAGGTCAGCACAGACACTGGGAATTCCACTGACATCGAAACACTAATTGTACATGAGAGGCTGTTAGACTTCGACCTGTTGTAGGGTTATTATGCTATCAAAGCCTTGGGTGGTGTTCTAATCACACCGACGGGAACGATAAAGTTTTGCGAGGAGAGTCCCCATGTATGCAGCACTAAAGATTAACTAACCTGACTTTAGCGTCGAGTTCGACCAGCAACAGGTGTGGACAGCCTCATGGAAATGGCCGGGAGACAGGGACCCGGCCAAGCTCCAAAATGGCGTCGTCGAATACCATGCGTCTAGCCAAATAAGACCGGCGTATAAAAAGCTCAGCGCATGGACTATGGTTAATTCCCTACCCCCCATGAAAAACTTGGACCTCCTAAAGGCAAGAATGGCACCAGCATGGATCTAATGTATCCTCGCTGGATTTGAGAAGAGTCTATCTGCAAGTCCGGGTCAGTGAATCGTCGTGGCTGTTTCAAACAGTAATGTTTGCCGGCAGAAGCTACTGTCTCACCAGACTAGGCTTTGGGCTAAATGTGGCACCTCAAATAAAGACAATCATTGGTGCGGTGTTGTCTCAAGAGGACGACATTTATGTGAACGAAGAGAAAGTGTCGTCACTGCACGTAAGAACGAAACTGGTCCAGTTTGGTTAGATTTGTAAGGACCCGGAACGGCTGGAAAATGGCACCCGTGTATTGAATTTGGGTGCCCATGGAGAGCAAGGGACCTTGCAATGGAAGCATGGAACAGCAGTTCCAGAAGTACCTGGCGTCCTGACAAGACGTGCTGTTTTTTTCTTGTCTGGTAGGATCGTGGGACACCAGCCAGTATGCGGATGGCTTCGCGTAGCACTATAAAGCGCAGGGTAAGTACAGTCACTACAGGTTGAGACGACGAGACTACCGACACCTTGCTTGTTCCTATGGTGACAAAGACCATAGCAAAAGTGAAGAACGATCCCGCCAGAGGAGATTGATGCATGCAGGGAAAAGAGATAAACGTCTGAGTTGATGTCAGCTCCTTGGCGATCGGGGTCTTATTGGAAATGAACGGAGCTGTAATAGAGGACGCGTGCTAGCTGCGGCCAATGAATGATGCAGCACATATTAATCTGGCAGAGCTGGACGCTGTACTGAAAGGTATCAACCTGGCGCTCCAGTTGAGTCAAAAAATTGCATATGCGAACAGACTACTTATGCGTGTACCACTGGGTGTCGGACATCTTGACAGGCAACGCCACGGTGCGTACTAAGGCAGCTAATGAGATGCTTATAAGAAGGAGGATGGGCATCAAGAAACTGACCGCTGAATATGAACTATCCGTGGATGTAACCTTTGTGAATCCGAACTGTAACCTTGCTGACCAAACCAGTGTCTACAAGTGCCGTAGTCAAGGAATGCCAGACGTGCCTGTCGAAAGATCCTGCACCAGTAAAATGACAGAAAGGAAATCTGGGAGTAAGCAACACTTGGAGTAGACTGGCTATGCAGATAACCAATTTCGGCGGCCAACATTTCCTCACTCACATCAACTGCGAACTCTCCAGATCCGCAGTCTGGCGGTCATTGTTGTAGCAGGACTCTACAAGTGTCATCCACCAATTAGTCAGTATTTTACGAATGAGGGTTGCCAGAGGAGATCCTTACCGACAACGATACCGCCTTCTGCAACAGATCATAGGGGATCCAGCTCAGACTGCGATGTGCGCATGGGCCAATTTACGACGGCATAAGCGAGAGGTGTCAGAAGTGTAAAAAGGATCGATGCCAAAAAGCAATGTACAATCTCGGAGGCTGTGTACAGATATAATGCGACGCCAAAGGACGATGTGTCCGTTGTAAGTGCACTTGCCAATACAATACAGATACCAGGTCCGAATCAAAGGGATCGACGGCGTATGCCCGCCCGGTCGAAGAAAAATGCGCGGCGCGTACACAATAGGATATCCTGTCTGGGTAAAGCCTCCCAATAGCCGGTGCACCTCCGACTTCAAAAAGGGAGAAGTCACTGGTGTCGTCAGTGAGCAACCCGTATCAGTCAATGGAACCTCGCGTCATGTGAAGGATCTCCGCCCTGTCCTCAAAAGAACCCCATCAGCGAGTGATAGCGAGCGAGAATCATCTGAAAATGAGCTATCTTGATCAGTATCTCGAGAGACTAACGACTCGCTTGAAAACCCAACCACCGACCAGTCTGAGGGCTCCGAAGAATTTTAGTCAATCCCCCCTTCTGAGTAGTACACCAAACAAAAGACCGCGTCCGCATTGTTACCAGTGTGATCATGAGGCCAGGAGTGGGTGTTACAGTGAACGGGAATTGAGCCACGAAATGAAGGTCTACCGTGTTCTCGCAGAAAGAGGGCCAGATTGTGGCGTGTAGAGCGGTTATATAAGAGAAATGCCTTACCTCAGTTCGACGTGTCTCGCGTGTAGAGTGCCGGCGGTAAAAAAAAAAAAATCGGTCTTTTTTGGAGGAATTTATAGGACACCCATCTTGTCTCTGGCGAAACGAGATTTGTGTCCCATGCAAATTTTGCTTCATAAAAGGAGCAATGCCAATACCAAGGGCAGTTTTGTTTCTGCAGACTGCCAGTTTGACAGAGCGAACGAAGAAAAATGATGAGATCTAATAACGTGAATTAAATTAAATCACAACTGTTATTAATCGATGTTCATTTTCATTTAAGTAGAGGAATTATTTTGTAAATTGAATTACCATGACCAGAAAATCTGGCAAACACTTGTGCATGACATACGAAACCACCGGACAGTTGTTTCAATCTTATTAGGTCTCATCAGCCGTGTATATAGCGACCTCCCCCACTGGAGATCGAACCAGCGACTACAGAATGCAGAGCCGAAACTGCCACTGAGCCACCATACCACATCGTACACAAGCGATGCCAAATTAACTAGTCATGGCAATTGTGCAGCCAATTAACCTGAAAGTGTCTTGTAAGTTACATCCGTACTCTTTACAGAGGAAACGGTCACCTCCAGGGCCACGTCTTCCCAAGGGGATAGGAAACATGCATCCGCATAAATATAACCTCAAGGGCAAAAGGAAATAGATGTACATTTTCTTTAAGCAGAGGAATTATACTGTAAATTGAATGAGACCTAATAAGGTCGAAACAACTGTCCAGTGGTTTCGTATATTGCGTGCAACTGTTCGCAGGATTTTCTAGCCATGGTAATTCAATTTACAATGCTATTAATTGATTGATTTTCAGTCGATACTAACAGGATGACCGTCTTGAACCTTTCATTCTTTAACAAATTACTACCCCCTGATTGAAAAAAAATCAAAAATCAGGAAATTATCCGATTTTAATAAAATTTCCAGTTGTCATTTATAAATTAATTTTATAATGGATTAGTTATTTTATCAAAAAACTTGGTTGTTTCAGGTCCCTTGAATTTACCCCCAGGTAATAACTAATAGGAATATATTATATGGTAAATACTTTCAATATATCATAAAAAGTTTGAGGGTGTGAATGAAACAATTTTTTTTAATGTTTGGAGAGCTTTTAAAACTGCGATTTAATAGAAAATTCATTTTCTTTTAGATTGTTTGGGAAATAATTCTGTATCGATATTTTTTCTGCTTAAAAAGGGGGGGGGTAAATTTGCATGAGATTTTGGTTTTTCTCAAATCACCTGCTAAACGTAAATGTTATCAAGAACATTTTTAGTTGAAAAATCAGTTGTAATGAAAAAAAGGGTCGGAACTCCTTCACGCCAACTATGCTGCACGCACCAACTTTCAGAGTAACACGACTTCGCAACTCTTAACTCAATGTCTGCTTTCCGCTTTCAGAATAACACTTCCTGCCTCGCCAATTTGGTCTTTTTATAGCCTCCTCTCCTCATCTGCAAATTACCGCTACTCGCATATAAGGAGTCCACAAACTCACATTCCTCTTTTTTCCTTTCCCGACGGTCAAACGCAGACACGATGTGAGTAATCTATTCAATTACTTTTTATACCACATCAGTTTTAAAGCAAGAAAGTAAACTGTTTTTCGTTTTGATGAAAAAGTATGGAAACCTACTGTAACAATCGAAAATGGAGAATCCCAACGAGATGAAGCATTTTTTGTAACGGCCACGCAGGAGTCTCAATTTATGCGGGAAATTTTAAGAGTAAAAATTAGTATTTTAGAGGCAATGAAAGATTTGTAGGTGAAACATTAAAACAGCAATTAAAAAGTTATTTCACTATTTCAAATAAATTAAAAATAATTATTTCATTGAATTTTCTTTAAAAAAAACATGTTAATTATTTGCCTTTTCTAAGATTAAATATAAAAAATAAATTATTGTAAATGATTAAATTATTAAATATAAAAATAATAAATTATTTGCTGATACAATTTTCTATATTTAAAAAAGTTGAATTTTTCAGTAGTTGGCAGTTCAAGCCTTTTCTACTTTTAAGTGAGAAACTGTAGGGAATAGAAAAATAAGAAAATTAAATAATATAATTATTAAAAATATGCAGAAACTCCCAGGAGCCCCTGATAGGAAGAGGAGCGACGCATGCGCAAAGAAAAGGAACCGGCCCGACAAGAGAAAGAATCTCGTTCTCTTTCAACAGGGACCAGCGGAGTGATAACATCTCAATCTTTTTTGCTAGTGGTGGAAGGCGCCATGCGTCCATCTCTAGACGACGAGTTGGTGAACCTTTCAACTAGTAGCAGCCGCCTCTTTTACTAACGACCCACAACTAAAAACAGCGAATAATGAACTCGTCAGAATAACAATTAAGACGTCCTACAACGGACTTAGTGACTACAACTGAAAACACCGGATTTAAACATATCTCTCAAAAGCGTCTAACACGTTGTTAACGCTTAAATACCAAATTTGGACATATATACCCAAGAATGACTAATGCATTTTAACACCTTGACTGGTAAATTCAACCATTTTATTTGTATTTAGGAAGAATTTCCCCACCCACTGAATGGTTGTTGAACACAGAAATAAAAGCAAAATATAAAGATATTTTAGTCTCCTATCTTTTACTATCTTCTTCTTTCATATAATTACTTTACAACCTTTATATCCAAGAAGTTAAACCAACAAGATAATGTGGGGTAAGAATAGAATAACCCAGAATGGAATAAGATAGCAAACATGAATTATCTTTGAAACCCCATAAAACTAAAGGGCGCGCCTTAATAGCTATGTGTTCAGTTGACGAAAAGAGTGTGACATTAATTATCTGGATTTAAATATCAAAGTCAGTGATCTAGTAAACAACGTCATATTTTTTTTACATAAATCACTTTATTAATGTTTCGTGTACTAATTTCATTCAAAAGATTCTTGAAAAATATTTTAAAGGCTTTTAATATTTATGTAACTGAGTTGGGTAGGACTGTCAACTTTTGAGGAATTTAAATCATTAAAATGTATTAAAAAATTAATAAGTAATGTTAATTTGCTTTTAATATTGATAATTATGATGTTGGGTTACAAGAATTTGCCTTCTTTTCGTTTGGAGGTGTGTCTTCATTGGTCATGTGAAAATCAGAACTCGTTCGTTCCCTTTTTACGGTGCCGTGAATATTTAGTCTTGTCTCTCTCTATATAACATATTGAACCCCTGCAAAGCTGTCAAAATCGGAAATGCACCTGTGTAAATAACAGGTGCATCCGGTCGAGGAATATCAGGATATAACCTTGACCGTGGACGGGTTGAATTGAGTGCAAAATTGTGACGCTCGCAGGAAGAAGAGTGGGCGTCAAATTATTATATAACCCCGGCGACAGGAAGTTCAAATCAGTTGGAGATCAGATTAGTTGGAGAGAAGATGCTGGAATGAGGAACATGTCCCAGAGAGGCTGGACCCCAGGCTCCCGGTTGAGCAGCCCAGGAGAACGGGAAAGAAACGCTGTTATGGCCATAAGAGTGGGTGTCAATATGTTGCAGTTCTGTTCAGCCTCCAACTCACCTCTCACACAGTAAAACCTTTGTAACCCTTTCGAACTCTTTCAAATAAAGTGAGAGGTATATTTTTCTAAAGAACTGTGTCGCTCGTCTTTATTGTGTCGTCGTTATGATTCTGCATGCAGATGTGTTTGTATAGTTGTTCATGGCTATACGACATCTCCAGTGAGATAAAAACCTACTATCATATAGTGGCTCATAAAAACTAAACAAACACAAACGAAGACAATTCTCCAGTCTACTTATTGCCAAACACTGTTTGGTTGTTCTTTGAGCATGGTGTATAGTTTAACTGTTTGGGACATGTTGTCAATAGATTAGATATTTACGAGGATCATTAAATAAGTTTCCAGACTTATTTCGTATGAGCACTTTAATTGATAGTACACACATGAAACTTTTGTTCCCTTCGAAGTAATCTCCTCCGGCTTCAATGCACTTGTTGTACCGTTTCAACAACTTCTGGAAGGCCCCCATGGAAGTCCTCTTGTGTGAGCGTGTCAATCACCTTCATCACAGCCTCTTTTATCTCCTCAATTGTCTCATAACGACAGTCTCTGAGCTGCGGGAATAAGCAAAAGTCACAGGGAGCAAGGTCTGGACTAAAGAGAGGATGAGGAACTGTCTTGATGCCCAGCTTGATCAAATAGTCTGCGACAAGGATGGAGTTGTGGACTGGTGCATTGTCCTGGTAGAAATGCCACTGACCCGATTTGAAGAATGCTGGCCTCTTCCGACGGAATCTCTTCCTGAACTCCCTTAAAACCTCAACATAGTAACCCTAACCCTTTGGCCGATCAACTGTGGTGTATTGACTTCCCTACTCCTCCCACACCTTTCATCATCCCTCACAGACTCCCTGCCTTCCTTGAATCTCTTATGCCACTCAAAAACTGATGCTCGATTCATGCAAGATGGTCGAAAAGCAGTCTGAATCATTGCATACGTTTCTGTGGCATTTTTTCCAAGTTTAAAACACAATTTTATTGCATATCGTTCTTCTAAAGTGTCAGATTGCATTTTTGAACTTCACCAGCTGTGACAATCAGGCTTTAGTAGGGTGTATTCCAATTGCTGCTGTAGCTGTTGATTCGAACCTGAAATCATAAAAATTGGTCAGTCATCTCATAAGATGTATAGCAATAACATAGTTAATTTTCATGAGTCTCCGACAATTTTAAATGCCTGTACAAAAAAGTCTGGAAACGTATTGAAGGCACCACGTATTGATGAAAGTTTGTCTTTCCTTACCAAATATTCAGTGTTGGTGTATCTATGGCTACACTAATGCTGTAGGATATAAAAAAATGGATTCCGGTGTCCGCTTTCCTAAGAGACAAGCGCAGAAACCGTGTCGGTCTTCTTCACTCGTCCGACTATCAAACTAACGGTCCGCAAAACTACTCTACAACTGAAATTCCTCTTTTCATGCCAGTTCTGGCTGGACGAAATTTGCATATGTTACAAATCTCGCCTCGTCAGAGATCAGACAAGTGTCTTATAAATCGAACCTCCAAAAACGGCCATGTTTAGTACTGTCGGTACCCTGCAGGCAAGACACGCTTACTTCGAACTCTGGGGTAGGTCAATTCTCTTGTTCGAAATGCATTTAAATGAAAAAAGTTGTATATCCAATATTACCCATAGCTGGAGGGAGAATAATTGGAGTCATACCTTTCCCAAGGGTATTAATGCTATGTGAAATGCAATTGGAATTATGTACATTTACGTCTCAGTATATTTTTTCAACTTGCAAAAATAATTTACTTTCTTTTTCTCGTCTGAATATTTTTTCGATCGGCGAATATTCGACTTAGGAAATGATGCCTCGTGGTAAAATGCCACATTTTGATGTGATTTTTTTGTCTCTTTCTTCATCCTTTTGCTTCACTGACTGATTAAATAGAATAACACTTACTAGTGGATGTCAAATGAGAGTAACAATGGACATTGTTTTGGTTCAGTGCCAGCTCGTGGTCATTCTAACATAGATTCAATTATGGATAAGAAGACGGATACTATTATGGTACTTAATATTTGCCCAAATTATATTAAGAAGGACCTGGCTTTATTTTTTGCATAGTTGGAATCGGAGTGAGAAATAAGGAGAGTAAGTAACTAGAAGACCAAGTATCATTCGGCAGTCTCTAGGTTACCTTAAGTTTTGCAGGAGGTGAGTCTTCTCACCACCTAAAGAAAAGCTGTTCAATAGACTGAAGAATGAGTCTATTAAGAGGTACCCGTGGTATAATGGTTATCGTCGTAGGAAATGAACACACTGACACGAGTTCAAACCCTGGACAAGACTGATTGCATTTCACATAGCATTAATACCCTTGGGAAAGGTATGACTCCAATTATTCTCCCTCCAGATATGAGTAAATAGTAGGGCAGACTGGGTTATTCAGCGTCGGTGAGGCGACTAGTCTAGGAGAAGGAAAACTCTGAATTCAAACCTGTTAAACCCCGCTTAAAAAATTGACCTTGTGTCATATCCTGCCCGAGCGGAGGGGTTGGTAAATATGATTAGAGGCTGTCGTTTTCCAAATATCAAAAGCTGACACAGCTTCTCTGATGAGAGCTTCGAAGACAGTTTCTGAAGATTGCAACACTTAGCTGGATAAGGCAGCGGAGATAACTTAGACAGACTAAGCTATCTTCATTGCTTTCTAGCTGGATACCATACCAGTTTAGCTTCCGTAGGTTCCTTACCTCCTTCCATCAAAAATTGGCTAAAATAGCCGAGAACATGGCAGGTTATTTTTTGTAACTCAGTTTCAGTTTTGAGCATGCAAACTCCAGAATCAGATTCACTCAGTAAACTTCCAGAAAAGTAACTCAAGTTGGAAACCTGGTTGGCCAACAGGGAGATGTGATAGATTAGACCTGCTCTCACCAAACATAGGAATGATTCCACTTCCAATCTGCTAACTATTCTATTAGTGGGGTATGTCTTTGGATAACACGACTAATCCGCCATCTGCACACAATGTTTTCTTAGAACCAGACAACGGATCAATCGCTAATCGAAGTCACTAGTCGATAAAACTGCATCATTAAGAAAGTAAAAAGTCAACACCAACAGAATAAAACATGGCTTGTAATAACAATATTTAGTAAAAGTCTTTAAAAATGGCTCAAGTATTCACAAATCCCAGAGGTGGGAAGTTTTATTCAGAGACCCAGTTCACAATCTAACAGTCAGTTTATCAGTATTCAAAGTCAGGCACAAGGCCTCTAAATTTGTGGTATAAGTTTTAGGCTTTTCTGTCCTCGCTTTCTCTAGTCTGGCATTGTTGTATAGTCACAACCATGACCAACTATACAAACACATAATACATAGACATCTACATATGCATGCAGAATCAACGACACACAATAAAGACGAGCGACACAGTCTTTTAGAAAAATATACTTCTCACTTTATTTGAAAGGTTTGTGTGTGAGAAGGAGTTGGAGACCGAACAG
Organism: Sepioteuthis lessoniana; assembly: GCA_963585895.1. Lineage (NCBI taxonomy): Eukaryota > Metazoa > Mollusca > Cephalopoda > Myopsida > Loliginidae > Sepioteuthis > Sepioteuthis lessoniana. Next base: position 56,648 of record CAUZXS010003314.1, read on the forward strand.
AACTGCAACATATTGACCCCCACTCTATTGGCCATAACTGCGTTTCTTTCCCGTTCTCCTATGCTGCTCAACCGGGGGTCTGGGGGCCCACTCTGCTGGGTGCTGGGTGCTGGCTTTCTCTACCACATCTGGTCACCCACGGCTCTGGTCTCCAAACTGACTTCCTGTCTTCACCGAGTTATATAATAGTTCAACGCCCCCTTCTTCTGGTGGGCGTCACAATTGCACTCATTCAACCCGTCCACGGTCAAGGTTATAATTCTGATATTCCTCGACCGGATGCACCTGTTATTTACATAGGTGCATTTCCTATTTTGACAGCCCGGCCGGGTCGTAGGTCAATATACAATCTCAAATGGCAGTTATGTTTGCCTTTCTCATTCCTTAGTATTTCACAAGTGTCATATTATGTTAGGCTTCCTTCGCTTTCTATACCCAAGGCAGTTTGGTACAAGGTCAAAAACTCAGTTTCATGAAAACTGCTTGCTGACTCACATTCTCTCAGAAATATATCTCGATTCCTCTTTGCTTCTCTCTCTCTCTCTCTCTCTCTCTCTCTCTCTCTCTCTCTCTGGGTTTGGCACAAGGCTGCATCGCATTATCTCGATCTTCACTTTTCAACTTCACAAGTCTGGCACAAATTCATCTGGAAATAACATATTCTCGGTCTTCATTTCATTATAGGAGTGTCTATCAGACTACATCCCATCCAAGCATGTAATATAGCTTTTCTCTGCCTCTCCACTCCAGCAGTTTAGCGCAAGGCCAGAGCCGAGAGTGAAATGAATTCTAATAGCTGCCTTCTGCTCATCTCTTGCAGGACTCTCTAAGTATCATAGATGCATTTTCTCTCACAATCACCGAAAAGGGGTGGTCTTCCTTAAATTGGAATTACTACTCATTTTATACAGACATTTTATTTCATGAGAAAATGTTTTAAAGAAAATTTTCACCATTCAAATTTTAAGAATGTTATTTCAAATCTAAGATTTTCTGTACTCAACCGCCTTCGATGATTGACAGGCCCTGGCTTTTGATCTGAATTTGCCTTTCCGATTCTTGCTTCATACTGTTTTGTAATGCGTAACAATCTGTCAAAATTCAAAACATATCTACTTCCATTCCTCATCAAACAATACATTTTTTTCAAATTCTTTCTCATCAAATCTTTATTTGCACTTTATTCCAAGAATCCATTCCATCAACCTACACATTTGTAATGTAGCACTCGAGTCTTCCAAAATCCAAATCGATCGAATCTTCACCTTTTCTGGTTAATAAAATTTCTGATTTCATATGTTTACACTTAAACAAAATGAATAAATCTAGCACACAGGTCACTCTTAGAAGTTGAAAGACCATGTGCAACTTGCACAATAAATTTAAGACTAAGGCTAGATAATGCAAGCCACCTTCTTCATTCAATGAGAAACAGTGAAAAGCCAAAGCTGACAACAAACGGGGATTACTCGGTGTGTTAACTACAGTAAAGTCAATCGCGTATTATTTATACAGGATCACACCACTGGTACCCTTTTCCTGGTTGACATTGGTGCATAAATATCCATTATCCCTACCACTAAGACAAGTTGAAAGACCCACATAAATTTACTCTCCCGGCCGTTAATAAGTCGCTCTTATAGAATTTTTGGCTAGAGGTGCCTTACTTGAAATTTAGAGTTGAAACAGGATTTCACTCATTTCTTTGTGATTGCGAATACAGAGAAAGCCATATTGGATGCAGATTTTTTTACGCAAATATCACCTTCTCATCAATATACACAGGTGTCGTCTAACTGACCCAGAAATTAACATTAAGTTGATAGGGTCTATACATAATGTAATTTCATTATGTCCTACCATAGCTAACACTTAGTATAACTCGGTATTTTGCGAACTTTTAAAAAAATGTTTTCTAATATTACCAATACGTCCTTTAACAAAGATACTCTGCCCCAAACTATCACACACCATATCTGTACAAGCAGTCCTCTTGTTCACAGCCATCCTCATTGACTTGTACTGGAAAATTTGAACATAGCTAAAACTGAATGTAGCCAAATAATAGAACCGAGTATTATCCATCAATCAAAATAATCTTTGCACTTGGTACCCGAAAGTGATGGTACGTGGCAGGTTTATGGCGATTGTAGAGCGCTTAACTAAGCCTGTCCATTACCTTATACCTCACATTCATGACATAGACTTATCTTGAATTATCAATGTTATATTTATCAAATTAGATCTTAAGGCCTACCGTCTAATTACAGTAGAGCTCGACCACATCCCAAAAACTGTTATAGCAACGTCATTTAGATTGTTTAAATCTTTACACGCAAAGAAGCAGTCAGTGAATTCTACAGCCCAGCCGATTTGGCAAGCATACATTAAAATGTTACCATTTTTGCGAAGGAATATTATTATCATTGCTATTTTTAGCGAAGAAATGTTGTTATGTATTCTTGCGCGTGTTGTTATTCCCTCGCTAATTGTGTTGTTGGAAAATAAAGGAGGATGATGAAGAAGTAAGAAGACGAAGATGCTGTAAGGTTTTATATGAAGGTTTTTAATGGAATAAAGGGTTTACGTTTATGCTGCAAGTCTCGTAGGAAGGAAGGAAGTAAGGAAACGAAATTAAGTTATGATAGAGTTGAGAAAGCGTTTTAGCAGCTAAATGCCTGAGCGAAAAGTGCATCGTTAGGTTAAGGCATTGTTGAATGTGAGAGGGAAATATGTTCGCCATAGTGTAGCAAAAGTCATGTTTGCTGTTTGAGGACAAAAACGTTTGTAGTCACCGTGAGTTTGTGGTTCTAGTTGTTTCGGGGAGATGCGTGAATGTCTCCAGAAAATGTTGCCCAGAGGTGAAATAGGTTGGCGTCGGAGCGGAATTTTGCATCGTAGTCGACATAACCAATTTTGGGGGTGGCGTAAAGTTGTTCCTGTGTGTGGCGTATTGAATTCATCTAATTCATATTCAACTGGGAACCCTTGGTCTAAGAAAATAGATGCAAGGGGTCCATAAATTAGATAGCTTCCCTCATGGTGGTGGGATGCTGATGCTGCAGCTATTGAAGAGCAGACATTAAGACGTCCTTCCTGAACGAAGCAGTTCTGAGAAAAGGCAGAGTGTTTGACGGCTTCCCCAATTTCTGCTGCCCGGAAAGGTGGTCAGGATGGAATAGGATAAGTCATCCTGATTGGGTGAAATTATGCGTCGACCCTAACAGTCGAATTAAATTACGCGCCAAACAAAAATACGAAATTCTTTCTGCTACACCATATTTTAAATAAAACTAAAATTTAACCTTAAATATAGTTTTTAATTAGTTTTGATAGAAAAAAGAGAAAATTTTTATTAGTACCTAATTTTCAGAATTGTCCACGTTTTCCAATATTACGTTTTCATATTCATTATTATTCAAATAGAATATTATATAGAACATTCGAGGACAATTTTCAAGTTAAGTTCAGTTCGTTTCAGTTTCCTTGTTTCCAGAAACATTTTTTAACTTAACAGTATTATCGGTCTTTTACGTTTTGAAAAAGAAAAAATACAAATGTGAAAGTGATCAAAATAGTTTAGTGGGTCATCATAAACTATTAACCATTTAAACATCGTTTTTTAATACAATAAAATATCAATGAAATGTGAGAATAAACACAGCTGTTTTGAAAGTGACGCTCGTAAAAATAAAGCCTTCTAATTACTTGGAATTGTAAAATGACTTAAAACGAAAAATATACAAGTTCAGAGTTTACAAACAGATTATAAACTCCAATATTAACTAAATCGTCCAAAAGGGAATAATACATACTTGAATTTTATTTTTGTCGTCGCCACAAGGTAAAGCAATGGTCATTCGATGTTGTTGACTGTCATCAGCTGCTATGACCATTTCTTTTTATTTTATTTATTTATCTATTTATTTATTTTTTATTTTTTTAATTTTTTTTTGGCAATGATTAAGTTATATCAGGAAATTTTTAAAATAAAGAATCCACGCTTAAGTTATAATAGATATTTTTCTGTTAAAAGATTGTTGCAGAGCCGATAAGCACGTTGACCCCGCAAATGATTAATAAGGTTAAGCGTGCGAGTAATGACAGCCAAAAGACAATGAAAGAAACAAAGGCGAGGTAACAAATATAACAAAGGTGACAATTTATTGTCGTTTTTACAAGGGTGTAAAGTTCGTGGTAAGTTGTGTCTTCGATTAGTTGGTTGGTGTTGATAGCTGGTATGGTTAAGGTCGAAGAGAAGCAGCTAGACGATCGTTGCGGGTAGCTGATGTCGGTCGAGTCGTAGACAGGTGCAGCTGGACGATCGTTGCGTGTAGCTGATGTCGGTCGAGTCGTAGACAGGTGCAGCTGGACGATCGTTGCGAGTAGCTGATGTCGGTCGAGGCTGGTACATCGATGTCCCGGTTTTGACAGTGCGTTGGGTTAACCGGGGGGTGTCGATGTGGTTGTTAGTCTGTACAGCGAGTCGTACGTGGGCTAGAGGCTGCAATGCTAGGGCAGTCCGTACAGCGAGTCGTATGTGGACTGGATGCTGCATTGCTGGGGCATCGAGATCGAAGTTGGTGTTGGCAGCTTGGTCTCGTAGAGTCGAGCAAGCGGGGTGACTAAGACTTAACCGTGTCTTAGTACTACGGACCAAGTGAACGGATAGGGAAGCCAAGGCTAAGGTTTGCTAGGCCTTAGCACATACGAAGTCGAGCGAGCGAATCGGTGAAGCTAGGGCTTTGTCGTGCCCCTAGCTGTGCGGACGTATCGGAGACTAGCCAAAATTTTGCCGTGCCAAAGCTGAGCGGACGTATCGCAGACGGTCGCTAAGGCTTTCCGTGCCAAAACTGTGCGGACATATCGCAGACGGTAGCTAAGGCTTTGCCGTGCCATAACTGTGCAGATGTATCGGAGGCGGTAGCTATGGCTTTCCCGCGCCAAAGTTGTGCGGTATCGAGCAAACAGGCCAGTATGCCGCGACTAAGATTGGCGGTATCTTAGCGCTGCGCAGATAGGGAAGCGGTAGCTAAAGGCTAACCCGTGCCTTTAGAGCTGCGTAGCCATACGGACGTAGCACAACACTAGGAGCCAGCAAGCTTGCGCCCACTCATACGGCATGTTCGGTCCCGCTCACACACCACTTTCCTCGCATTGGGTCACTGGTGTACTCTGCCCATTACGTCGGTCATCATCTCTTTCAAGGGGGCATCCTGAGTATCGTTGTCCCAGCCAGACGTAACAGTAGTTACGTGGCGTTTCATGAAGGAAGCCGTTACGTGCAAACATCCGTAGAGGGGAAAATAGCCAACTAATTTTCCACACATTGAAAATGCAGCCTTTCGGGTGATAATCGGCCGTAACTCCGGGACATTACTGCTTCATTTCCATTCTAACGTCCTTCCGTTGTCCTGAATGGGCAGACCAAGAACTCTAGCTCCATCTTTAAGCCGTTCAGGTGCCTTGCAGGATCACACCACTGGTATCCTTTTCCTGGTGGACATTGGTGCACAAATATCCATTATCCTTGCCACTAAGACAAGTTGAAAGACCCATAGCTCTCCAAATGTTCCTTTGCTTTGTGTGTTGACGCCACTCTTTCGTTGATATACACGTCATCTATGCATGACGACGTGACCTGCTTAATAGTTGGATCATGGGACACCGTAGCCCTCATGATAGCTCACATAATCATAGGCACCACATTTAGCCCGAATCCCAAACAGGAATGGCAATATTTACGTCCCTTTAACATCAATGTCTTATATGTCCATAATAATTTATGAACGCGCACCTGAAGATAGGCCCTCCGTCGATCCAAAATTGCAACATCAGTTCCTTGCTGTCTCCACTCTCGCAACTTCTGGGCGCATACGTCAGCGTTCGCTGTGAAACTGTCCACGGGCTCTTTTAGCTCCCTGTAGTCGAGCACAGGACGTATTTTCCTTTTGGTAGCCTGTACCCCTGCGATGAGCGGTATGAGTCCTTTCGATGAACCGAGTTCCTTAGGAGGGTAGGGGACTAGCCAGCCGTTTCCAAGCCATACCTCTGCCCTATATTGCTGGCCACACGGTATTTCGAGACGCAATTGTCGAGTTTGGTGGCTGGTCTCCAGCCCACTTCCAAGACGCTGTCCACGTGTTTTCTTGCCGATCAAATGAGGCCTCGAGATCTAGTTCGTCAATTGTAATGGCACCACAATGTAGATTACCCTCCATGGAAAACTGCACTTCGCTCGCTTCGAATATGCGTACTCCTCCCAACTTCTTGATAGCATCAAACCCGAGCAGCACATCGAAGCCTAGCACCCTCCTGCTGGTGACCAGCACATCCAGCGTTAAAGGCTGCAAGTGCCTCACTGTCAACTCGATGCTCCCGACTCCTTCGCACTGCAGCATGTTGTCACTCGTGGTTATCACTCAAATATCCCTAGGATGCCATCTGCGACATACCTCGTGGCTCGCTAAAATCCGAGAGCACCCTGAATCCAATCGTCCATCTACGACCACCTTGAGTCCTGGTAGCACAATATTGTTTACGCTTTGTTGAAAGAGGAGTCTGGCGCTAATTCCTCGTCCCCTACCCCGTTTCCTAGACATACATATCCCGCTTTAACACGCCAATAACAGCGCATAGCCAGACATACCTCGCGATTCTGGTTCCATCCACTATTACGAGTTAAACAATTCCTGGCAAGATGGTTCGGGCCGCCACATCTGAAGCAGGTGCTGGTAGTCGTCCTCTCATCGATCAGTAGAGCGCTGGCTCTTTCAAGTAACTCTTGCAGAGACAGCGCTTCCATCCTGGTGAACGATCTAAGGTGTCCCCTGACACGGTGGGACAGCCCATTTACAAATGCGCTCCTTATACAGCCTTCTGGGAGCATCTCTCTTACTAACTTTGCTCTGCAACTCAGTTAAGAATTTGTTCTCGGTTTCCCCGGGACGAAGTTGGCGCATAGCGATGTGATCAAAAGCAACAAAGGAATCCATACCGCGTGCAATTATAAAGGCGAGATTTATTTCCTCACCATCACACCGTTGTTCTTTAGACAGCTGTCGGTATGTCTCCCGAGCAGGACCTTTCAGGTATAATGGAAGGACCCTCTCGATCCTGTCTATCTCACACAGCTCACATGTCAACTCTGGGTCTTCCAACAACTCTACTATCGGTACATACAGGGCACCTCTGGTGGTGTAACGGTTAGCAAGCTGGACGAGCAAACCTACACAAGTGAGTTCGAGTCTCATTGGGCGCCCCATTCATTCGGCCTAGTGCCACATCGAAGCAAAGAGCTTTGTAAATTACTATCGGTACATACGTAGGTGAACCACGAAACTCATGGATCAGCCACAAATCCAATTGTCAATTTGACATACTCGCACTGTAGGGCCGAAATAGCTCGTTGCAAATTAGATTCACAGTCGGTGTTTCTATTCTCTTCGTCTGTAACTCTACACACAGATCAAGTTGACAGACCAATTTCCAAAGGGAAACGTTTTTTCTATTAACACCGCTCAACAAGTAACACCAGGCACGATACGTCTCTCGCTATTGCAGTTGACACCACTGTCAGGCTGAAAAATGTTGCACTATTTATCTAATCCAGCTAATCCCCCATTTGCAGGCGCAAAATCGGTGCATGCGCACATCATTTCTGCCATCAACTTGATTCTATGCACCACGGCTCTTAGGTGGTCCGTGAGGACGTCCATACTTTTACATTACAGATTAGACAAAAGGTGTTCATGCGTGTGTAAAACACGAATATTGTCAGTTAAATTGAATGTGTGTATATACATGTGTATGTCCGAACTAAAAAGAGAAGATAGGCTTGTACTTACATACATATATATGTGTATGTATATCGTTACGGTCGGAGTCTCGTTGGGACTACGAAAACCGGGACGTAACAAGAAATAATTTAAAAAATAGTAATTAGTAATTAGCGAGTATCCCAAGGTTCGATAAAATGTAAAAGAACAATGGGGGGGATCCTCTGATTCGAGACGCCGGTGAACATATATATATATATATATATATATATATATATATATATATATATATCGTCATATCGAAGAAAAGAAAATAAAGTTATGATTTGTAAGCGTAAATAGGCGACTGTAGTATGGTAGGCCAAAATCATAGTAAATATCATCTCCCTCCACTATGATATTTACTATGATTCTGGCCTACCATACTGCACTATTTACGGTAACAAATCATAACTTTATTTTATATTCTTCGAAATGCAATGATGATGCTTTGTTCCTTAGTTATAATCACCTCTACTAATTATGCACACAAGTACAAATAGAAACAAATAAAGAATTCTTTCTCGGCTCTACTGCAGCAAAGTTTGCTACAACTACGCTCTCCTATCCGGTAAACAACCTCAAGTTTATTGCACTGCGTATGTATCTTCACACACACACACACACACACATACATACACTAAACAACACTTTCACATCCATACAAAATAATACGCAATTATAACCCACACAAAGACAAACTCTCACACACACAGGCAGGCCTGATAGCTTTCCATTAACAGCGTATTATCATGTTAAGGTTGATAAAATGGCGATTAGCGAGTGTTCTAAAAATAGAAGATGTAGACACACTGACGCCAAGAATTCAAAATTGGACGGCAAAAATAAGGAACTGTTTCTTTTGGAAGGAGAAGATGAACAGAGGGAGTAGGAGATAGAGATAGTAGTATTGTCGCAGGTTCCCAAAAGGAAGACTCGAGGAAGAAGTCAGTTGACAACTACAGTCCAAGAGGGACAAGCGAGTGGACGACTAGAATCCACAGTGAACATCACTCAGCAATTTCCGCTCCTGTATCCACAAAAATTAAGAGTTTACAACAAAGCTTAATTACAACTTGATGTAAAAGCCTGTTTTTCTCGCACCAAAATAAAACATCATTGAATCGAAGTTTGGTGTCTTCAATAATTTCAACATCGAAGAAATACAACAGCCATTTTAAAATTACGATAGTCATTTTAAGCGTATCGCATACGAACACTAACAACGTAAACGGTTTTTAATTGTTTCTCTGTAGCATAATGACTGACTTTAAAACTTTGAAAGGAGTTAAATCCTTGTTATTTTCACGAGACTCCCTTGAGAGAAAGATAACTTCTACGCTGGATATCATGCTAAAGGAGAACTCCCTAAAAATTCCTATTTCTAAAGGCACCAAGATATAATTACTAAATG
>CAUZXS010003315.1:0-177500 GCA_963585895.1 Sepioteuthis lessoniana
GGACTTGGCACAATATTCTATATGAGGACTTATTAAGGTTTTATATATTTTTAAAACAATATTTGGTTCCCTTGAAATATAAATTCTAACCATCGAGTCAATAATTCCGTTTGCCCTCAATACTATAGATAATATATGATTGTCAGCATTATATTATCCAACTTCTAGATTACATTCTTCATTCACTTTGATAGATTAGAAAAGATTAATCTAATTTTAATTTTCTTGTGCTGTAATCATTTTTTTGCTGGTTATAAAAATCACACTCGACTGATATCTACTCTTGTTTTTCTCTTCTTGCTTGATGCAAAAATCATTTATAGAAAAAATAGCCACAATTAAAAATATATTTATTAGGAGGATTCAAAATAGTTCCACCCTTAAAATATGCCACCTGTATTGCCTGCAAAGGGGTAAAAAAAAAAACTCCCTGAAAAAAAGAGGTGTGTAACGGAAATTCAGGATTTTCAAATGCTTTGGGGAAATATTGCATTTGTCAAAAATGTATTTTTGAATTGTCAGTGCAAAAGTAAAAATTAGATGCGTAGTTCGAAAAAAATAGGAATGGAGGTTATACAACTGACATCAAAGGTTGATCACAGTTTTATGTTTTTGTTTCCGTCGTAAGCGAAAATTATAGGATTTGTCAGGTCGCGTAAGGCAATTAGTTGTGATAGCTAAGAGCGATCGGTCGTGAAGACAGAAAGCTAAACATTGCTGCGACTGAGGAACGGGGGCTATTTATGGTGCCTTAGAGCATCCCATTGTGCACAAGTGGGCGATTCTATTGCATGGGTTGTGGTTGGCTGCTGGTAAGTGAGTGAAGGTATTTCATTATATAAACCAGCTTCAGTTTAGCATTGTAAGAAAGGCTGCCCTGAGCAACTTCACAATTGCTAAAAGTTATTTCCGGACTGCTTTGTTTAATTTTTGTTTATACCTGTTAGTCGTAAAAAAGTAAGACTTGTTTTTTCTGTTCCAATTAATTTATTATTTTTGAAAGTGACGTTGTCTGTTTGACTTTTAATTTTTGTCATTTACTTGGTTTCTGTCACTTGTTTATAATCCAACCTTGTTTTTGCCGTACGTTGGACTTGTTTTATTATTTAAAATCTTCTTTCAGGCGTTCTACTAATTTATTTTTTCAGTGTCATTGTATTGTACAAGTATGTTGTATTGATTGTCACTGTATTTATTATCGTCTTACAGTAGAACCCCACCTCCGTTCTTGCGAAAGGTGAAGGGTTAATTTTACCCTCCTGACTGCTAATTTTACTGCAGTCATGGAGGGGTCGACGACTTCTACCCTAAATAAAGACCCAAATGACCAGGAATCTCAAGAAAGCCTTATAGGGGCAAATTGGCCTTCGTTGCCGGTCCCCGCTAATAGCCAAAATAGCCAGGAAAAACAGGAAGACCAGGAAAGCCAAATCCAGCCAGGGCAAAAAAAACCAAAGACTATCCCATGGAAGAGCCAGCAGAGAGGACCTGAGGATTACGAGAGAGACAGGGTGGGCAAATATGCCCAATATTTCAAAGGGAATGAAATATTGCCCATCCCTGAAATCGTAGAACAGCTAGAACCCAGGATCCTCTCGCTGGTTGTCTCGGATATAAAAACAAAAAGGCTGGTAGGCTTGAAGAAAGAAATCTTTGAGGATCTCTTGAGGAAGGCAGGCATCCCTTGTCAATACTTTTGTAGAAAAAGTTTTGCCACTTGGGATGTCCTGCTTCCTACAGAGGAACAAGCCGCCAAGGCCGCAGCCACGAATATCATGACTAAAAACTTCAGGTTACAGCCGGAGTATAAAGGTACCCGTGGGCTGCGCGTAACGGTATGCAACGTCCCGGCATATATCAGCGGGGAATTTTTGGCCTCATATTTGAGCGCATACGGAAAAGTTGAGGAGATTAACCTGCTCAGATCCCCCGCCGGGACAGCCTACGGGGACTATACGTTCCGGCTGTGCCTGACAAGGGATGGCTTTAAGGCCATCCCTGAAACCCTAATAAGCGGGGACCGGCAAATGATGGTGGTGGTGGAGGGAAGACGCCCTAGGTGCTGGAGGTGCAAACAAATTGGCCATATCGCCAAGTTTTGCCCCCAGAAAACCGAAGGCAGTGAAAAGTCAGCAGTCCCAACACAACAACAACGGACACAACAGCCACCGCCACCATCAGCAAGAAAGCAGAGGTGCAAGGCCCGGGTCAGGTCCAGCCCAAAACAAACAACCAAGAGGGCTGGACAGAAGTGACCAGAAAGGGGAGGGGGGTCCCCAAAACAGGGGGAAACAGGCACCACCTCACCCCCTCCAAAACAAACAACGCCAGCTCCACCACCTGGAAAGAAACCAGAATCAACACCAGAACCAAAACTCAGAAAACCAGCAGTACCAGAATCTCCAGCGACATCAACACCATCACCAGCAACACCAACAACAATGGCATCTCCGGCATCACCTAAGAAAACCAAAAAGAAAAAAGCAGAGCAAACGCCCATGGAAACCAGCACCAATTTGAAAAGGAGAAGGGACAGCGGGGAAGGGGCCGCCAAAAAATTATGCCCCGAACAACCTAAGGCAGGCCCTCCTCTCAAACACAACAACAGCCACCTCCTCACCTTCACCTTTGCCTCCACCACCATTTCCCCCTCAAATCATACAACCTTCACAACCTCTCCATCAAATAGACACTCTCTCCCCCCAGCAAGAACATTACCTGAAAAAATACTGCCGCCCATACCAAATCCCCCTCCCAAGATCACAATCAGCAGATCGATCCCAACCATTAAACTTGACAAGAACATCATCCCTTCCCTCACTTAGCCCCTCTGCAATATCGTCCCAGTATACCACCCTCTTCGTCCCGTCCTCGATCACAGCGCTGATTATACCTATTATGGTAACTCTTTGCCACAACCTTGTCCGCCTCCCTCCAATCTCTTTGCTACAGCGTGGGGAAAAACAGATCAAAAGTTCTTTCCAGGGAAAGTGACCATGCACAGCCCTGCCCCACGTTGTGATTCTTTAAAAGTAAGGCCGATGGCCCTGTCTGAAAGGAAGAGAGGGTTACTGGCAGCTGAAGACTGGATTCCAAAGGGGTACATATATTGCAGAACAAAAACAAAAAAAAAAAATAATAACTCCGATTTCTGCAGTAGATAAGAAAAGGGTTTATAAAACTTCAAAGTTACAGGTGGCGACAAAAAAAAAAATTTTGCGGGTGTGACATATAATAGTCTAAGGCGGCGGCCCGACGAGGGTTAAGTTTTCTTAACGACAATGTATCTCAGCGGCGGACTGGTGATATATGAGCTGGTAGCGCAAAGCACAATTCCAATCTGTTGGTCCCTGCCTGGTCTTCGTCGGCTTTGTCTGCTTCGTCTGGAACCGAACTGCTTCGCTCTCCTGCCACCAACTTACAAAGGTCTAAGTTTTCTTAACGACAGTGTATTCCAGCGGCGGACTGGCGATATCTGAGTTGGCAGCGCAAAGCACAATTCCAATCTGCTGGTCCCTGTTTGGTCTTCGTCTGCTTCGTCTGGAACCAACTGCTTCGCTCTCCTGCCACCAACTGCTGAGTTCGGAAATCAGCCTGTTTATATAATAATTGCCAATATTCTGGGGTAGGTTCTGACTGAGGCAGGGGTGATCTCCCTAACGTCATTTTCAACTCATTAGACATCCTTCATGTCTTTGTTTTAATTTTCGTCATCAGAAAGGGTCCAACCCTCTTTTCACTACTTCCACAGAGTTGTTCCTCTCACTACCCTCATAGTGAGGACTACAGGAGGATAGCTTTCCTCCTACCAACATAGTTTCTATCATTTTACGGCTCATGACGTCAGAAAGGGTCCAACCCCTTTTTGCCCAAATATGCTGGACTGTCACCTTTGATGGAACTGGTTTCAATTCCACGTAGGCGAAAGACTGGCCTATCCTCAGGCTAATTGATAATTCCCTTTCAGCACTGATAAGTAATTTCAGATAATTTTGTCATCCCTTAGCTAAAGCATTTCCCTAAATGCCAGATGGCCTTCCTCTCATCAACAAAGACTTCTTTGTTCGCCTCTCAACCTCTTTTCTTCCTCAATTTCCGTTTGTACTTATTTGCCTCTGAGGTCTATCCTCTAACTGGGGTATCTCCATGTCACTGCAATCAGTTGAGAGTCACAGGTCACAGGTTATCTTCCTGATTGTCAAATCCTTTAAAAATTAACTTTTTCCAGGCTCGAAAATTATCTTAGTATCGTTACTCTTTTCACCTTTTTAATCACAATATTTTTCTTTCTCGATTTCTGCCTGAGTTCTGTAAACAACTTAATCTTCCGTACCTGTCAACTTCTTTGTTTCAATTTTGGCTATTGTCAACAAAAGAAAAAAAAAACTCGGTCACAGCATTTTCGATTCTTTTTCCCAGAATTTCAACTCCACACTTCTTGGCAATTATAATTGGCTATTCAATTTTTTTTTTGGTTAAACTCCTCACGCACCGCCACAGACGAATATTGTCACACCAGGAGCTTTTTTCCGCTACACATAAACAGAAACATGACCCTCCTGCTGGCAAAAAAACAAATCGGCAGGAGGGAGAACAATTAACAATCCAACTGATCCAGCAGGCAGCGGCTTTGTGCTCAGTAGAGCTGGAAGCAGTCGGCGACTTCCAGCTACGAAAGGCACTAAAGCCGCTGCTGAGTCTGGACAAAATAAAAGAATTGAATGTTTCTAACCCCGTAAATTTCCGGAGTGCAGCCATGGTGACCACTTTTGTCCAGTCAGCTGGCGACCGTACCAAGGGCGTGTGGAAGTTCTTGAGTACGGTCTGTCAGACTGATACGGGCATGAAGTTGGCGGAGTTGGAGCACTCCTCCCTAAAGAAATGTATTACCTTTTGTTCGGGGAGGGTCCCTATCTTGGTTCACCCTTCTCTTTATAGGTCCCTAAAGTTGCAGTTCCCCATAGATGTCGGTGGAATCACCAGGGATAACCGAGTTACCACTGAACTCGGCACCGGTTCCCTGCGTCAGGCCGTCGGCATCCTCACCCCGAAGGATTTCCGGCCCGTAGTCGACACTGACTAAGGTAAGGTGGATTGATGGCTTTAAACCTTGCCAGTTTGAATGTGAGGGGACTGAGGGATTCAAGCAAGTGTGCGCGCTTGCTTGCTGAACTCAGGAACCTCGGGGTAGATGTTACTGCAGTGCAAGAGACCCACTTCACTTGCGGTGCTGACTGTCGGGTGCTGGAAAGCGATTTTAACGTTTTCTCAGCATACGGCAGCGGCACCAGCGCTGGGGTCTCCTTGCTAGTTGGACGCAGCCTTGATGCTGATGTTGACGTTGTTTTTGCAGGTGACGGGGGCCGGTTGGTTGTGGCCGATGTTGCCGTGAAAAGTTTCAAGTTTCGTCTGGTTGCGGTTTATGCGTCCAATATCGCTGTGGAGAGGGTTTCCTTTTTTCGTCGGTTGGCGCCGTTCCTGGACGATACGAAGCGGCTAGTCTTAATGGGTGATTGGAATGCGATCCTTGATCCCAAGATAGATAAGGTCGGGCGGGGAGCTAGCAGATTGGGAAGTTGTGAAAGCAGCCTTGTCGGCTTCATGACTCGTCATGGTTTGGTCGACAGGTTTCGTCTTGATCACCCAGGGTGGGAGATGTGGACGTGGCTAGATAGCTCGCCCTCTGCCAAAGTAGGCTCCTACTTGGACAGAGTGTTAGTTAGACGAGCTGACATTGATTTCGTTAGTTGTCCAACGTTCCACTTGGTAGCGTGGACTGACCATAAACTTGTTAGTGTCAGTCTGCGGTTAGCTAATAGGCCTAGTCTAGCCGGCTACTGGAAGTTCAATACCTCCTTACTGGAGATATGGGACTTCCGGGACCGGCTGGAATCCCTAATTAGGCGAGCGTTAGTGGGGGCGGTTACCGGGAATAGGTGGTGGGCTTCTCTTAAACATAGGATTAGAGATTTCGCCACCAAGTACGGTCGACAGCTCAATCTAGATAGGACCGCGGAGGCGAAATCTATAGAAGATAGACTTTCCCGGGCGGTGGCTGGGGGGGACTCCCTAGGTGTAGAGCTAGCTAGGAGGGACCTTGAGCGCTCGCTACTCTCGCGCTACAAGGGAGCAGTAGTTAGATCTAGGCTAAAAAGAGTTCTCAACGAAGCTGTGAAATCGAACGAAGTGCGAAGGTTCCCCGATCGGTACATCGCATCTGTCAAGACCCCGGATGGGCGTCTGCTGCGATCGGATCATGAGATACGTGACGCCTTTCGGGCGCACTTTCGGGATCGCTTTGCCCACTGCACTGATCTCCCGCTCCGGGAGTTTCGTAGCTATCTCGCCGACTTCCCCCGCCTTGGGGCGGCTGAAGCGGCTAGTTACGAGGGTGTGGTTACTGAATGCGAAGTCCGTGATGCGTTGAAGCAGGTCGGCCTGAACAAGTCACCGGGACTAGATGGTTTGCCCTACGAAGTGTACTTGAGGATGTCGCACATGTTTGTACCTATTCTGACGGATATGTTCAACCATTGGTTCGCCCAGGGAGCCATCCCTGGTAGCGTTACCAAGGGCGTGATCACATTGCTGAAGAAAGGTGGCAGGCATGTCTGGGAGGGTTTAGATGATTACAGGCCCATAACTCTGCTTAACACAGAGTTAAAGATTTTGGCCCGGGTTTTAGCGAATCGTTTACAGCTTGTCATTAGCGATCTGATCGGCCCCGAACAGACCTTTGCTGTGAAGGGAAGATCGATCCAGGACAACCTGCACTTGATTCGCGAGGTCCTAGAGGGGATAAAAGACGACACCGAAGCCGCGCTGATCAGTTTAGATCAGTCCAAGGCCTTCGATAGGGTTGACCATCGGTTCTTGGCGTCTGTTTTGGAGACTGCCGGATTCAAACCGGAGTTCCACAGATGGATTAGCATGATGTACCACAACCCTCAGGCAGTGGTGCAGGTGAACGGAAGGCGTTCGGGGGTAATCGCGATCGAGCGATGGGTCCGGCAGGGCTGCCCCCTGTCTCCTCTATGTCCTCGCGTTGGAGCCCCTCCTGCGCAGGCTTAGGGATGAGGGGACAAGTCCGGCACTGCGCGGTATCCCATTCGTTGGCCGCCTTGCGGCTAGGGTTTCTGCGTTCGCTGATGACGTCACAGTCTTTTATCTCGCCGCCAGGATATAGAGGCTGTGAAAGAGGCGGTTGTCGAGTATGAGCAGATTTCAGGGGCCAAGGTCAATTTTGACAAAAGCGAAGGTTTGCGGCTTGGTGCTTGGAGGGGTAGCAATACTCTTCCAGGGCCCTTCCGCTGGAGTGACAGACCCATCCGCATCCTTAGGGTGTGGTTTGGGCCCGACCTCCAACTGGAGCGAAATTGGTCGGAAGTACATGCTAAGGTGAATGCTCTGGTGGGAATCTGGCTTTCAAGGAGGTTGTCCTTAAAGGGCAGGGCGGAGGCGTGCGCCGCGTACGTCTTCCCTTTGATCCTTTACCGATTGGCTGTACTTCCTCTGCCTAAGGCACATTGGTTGGCACTGCAACGATCCCTCTCCAGATTGCTCTGGGGAGGTGCAAGGCCGATGGTCCGTAGGCAGGTCTGTATCCAACGTACACGCAACGGGGGTCTGGGTATTCCTGATCTGGAGAGCCACTGGCTTGCTGAAAGACTTGCATATCTGGGCCGTGTCTTGACGGGGGACTCAGTGTGGAGACGAAAAGCGAGTCGGACTTTTCCTCGCCTCAACTCAGACCCAAAGGCTGAAGGTCGAAGTAGGCCTTTGGGCGAAGCACTGTTTGTCCGCGAGTGCCGAAAGGCCCTTCGTAACCTTCTTGGGTCCAGTGACCTTTCATGGCCTCGGAAGGAACTGTATCGGGAATTAGTGGTGGGTTCCGCTTCTGATCCTCTCAGCGAGCGGCACGGCAGGACGGCGGAGGAGATCCGCTCTCACTGGAATTGGGCGCCAGGATCGAGCTTCTTGAACAACTCCGAGTTCTCGCTCACCTGGCGACTTGTTCGGAACGCGTTATCCCTTCGCGCCTTGAACTTCAAAGCGGGCCTGGCAGACATGCCTGATTGCCCTCGCTGTGGCAGTGGCTTGGAAGAAACGGCTGAGCACGCCTTCTACTACTGCGAGCGAGTCCGCCCGTTTTGGGATCACGCCGGGGAGTGGACGGCTCGCATCGAACCCAAACAGCTTGTGCTGCTCGACGTTGGTTACGTCGTAGACAACGTTCTTCCTCCGTTTCATGGTGAGAAGCGTGTGGTGTTTCTCGCGATCCTAGCTGTAGCCCGAATGGTGATTTGGACGACGCGAAACAAGGGATTGTATGACGATGCAAACTTTTCTCATCGTGATCTGGTTTTGTATTTTCGGCATCAGCTGAGGGTCAAAATCAGATGCGATAGAAAACGCTTGGATCGCATAACATTCAGCAAAAGGTGGGTGAATGCAGCGAGCCTGGTCGTAAGAAAGGGGGCAATGTTGGAGTCATCCTTCCCTCCTCTGCCGGCCCATGGCGTCTACGGTACGGGTCCTTAGGGACCCCACCCATGGTAAATAGGATTTTTCCCCCTTGTAACCTAGTTAGCAGTATGTTGTGAGTCATTGTCCCCGTCATTTAGTCGTTAGCACTCAAGATCTTCCCTATCCCCATTATTTTTGTCCCTCAATCCGTATCCCAGTCCGCTTTTATTGAAGGTCTTGAACATTCATATGTAAAAATCATATTACCCACTTCTATCGACCCATACCGAGCCCGACCCTTTATTTCTTTTCCCCCTATAGATTAGGATTCCCGTCCCACCTAGGGTAGGTCCGGCTTGTTTCCGGTTCTTTCGACCCGGAAAACAGTCAGCCTCCAATTTTATAGACGGGGGGATGGGAGTTAAACCAAACGGGGAATTTTTCCTTGTTTTTCGTGTACATATATTTTTCGGGGTTTTTTCTCCCATTCCCATCATATCCATTGTAAAAAACCATACATTGTAAATAAAATCATACACCACTTTCGGGTTTTAAGTAGGACTTTTTCATAGAGCAAATGTGGTATTTTGGTGGTTGCTGCGTGCATGGCGATGGACGAGTGATTATATATTGTATTGTTGAATGGGTCGGTGAATGTGGCTAGCTAGGTTCCCCATAGAAAATATAGTTAAAGCAAGACCGCTCCCTTCCCCTCCCCCAAAACCATAAGGCCTTGTGCCTTTTTGTATTTATTACAAGAAATAAAAAGACTGCACTGAGCTACGACCTGCCAGCTGGACGCTTTACGGAGGTATGTGTTATTGTTATTCTACAAAAATGACCTTTGAACCCAAACAGGACAGTTCACATTTGGGATTCAGACTTTGAACCCTCGGGTTTTGTTTTGAATTGGTCGTCTATCACATGTGTGCAGTGTATCGCGCGGGACAGATGAAATATGCATACAAGAAACTCATTTTTTGCGGGTGAAAAATAGTCAAGCCGGAGCCGTAAAGAAGAATGCATCTGTGGACCACAAACTCACACGCATCTAAAACACAGACAGGACGCAAACTTTAGTATTACTTCATATTCTTATTGGATTATTTTGGCCACATGTATTAAATAAATTTGATTATTTTGGCCACATGTATTAAATATATTTGATTATTTTGGCCACGTATATTAAATATATTTGATTATTTTGGCCACATGTATTAAATAAATTTGATTATTTTGGCCACATGTATTAAATATATTTGATTATTTTGGCCACGTATATTAAATATATTTGATTATTTTGGCCACATGTATTAAATATATTTGATTATTTTGGCCACATGTATTAAATATACTATATATCAACCCAGACCTTTGTTCTTAATTTCTGCTGGTGTGGAAACGAAAAACGTTTTCCTTACAGGTTATCAAGTCAAATACTTTTATACCACGGCTTACGGACAAGAGAATAAAAACTGATTTTCTTCCTTCCTAAGAAACACAACACTAGACGATTACCTACTGAGCCAGCGGCTGTATAACTCGTCTGATCCGTAACCAATAGAAAATTCAAGACATCAGAACATCATAGATCCGAACTGAGTGGCACACGTTTAGACGAAAGCAAGGCTGTACCAGAGGGGTGGGTCTATAAGACGTGTAAAAGCGAATTACGGTTATAGCTGTCTTGTGTATGACACTAAACTGCATCTAATAGTTAAACTGTAGTTCTGGAGATCAGGGGAGTATAAAGTACCACTCCACTACCATTACTCCCATGTCCACTCAGACCTAGAGTGATACCACTTGTTAGGTCCCATCTATCTGTTTAAAAATTATTTATATTCGATAGAACCGTGCACAAAAATACACCTTTTGAAAACAGCAATATCAAAATGTAAATATGAGTTTGAAATGAACACAATTCCCTAACCTCTTGAATAAAATAACCCTTGACAGGTTGGAATGCCATTAGGATCAATTAATCAGTCAATCAATATGATGAATACTTGATTATTTGTACCATTATTGGAAATGCATCTAATTAAAATTAAATTAAACTTTTTTTAAAATGCTATTCAAGTAAATATATTAATATTCAATAAAAGAATATTTAAAAAGAACACAAAATTAATTTTAATTAGAATGAATAAAAAGTAAAACAATCTTTCAAATATGCCTTGGTAATTTATTTAGTAATCTTTAGATAATGTTATGAAATAAGAATATACAGTTCATATTTATTTTTTGTAATGGCTGTGTATGTTTTTCGATTTGTGCATACCTCCCCACCCTAAAATGACTCCATATCAAATTTGGCTTGGCGGGAAGTCGAGTAAATATGATATACAGTTTATAGTTAAATACCATTCGGTTTTATCGCAGCATGCAACAATGGAATTATTGTAATGTGCCTGTTCATATCTTTTTTTTTTCAACTTTGTTTTTACGAATTTCGGTTGAAAAGTCCTTAGGCTGACCACGATATTCTCATGGAATGTGATCCAGAGAGGTTTATTTTTCAACATAGCTCCGCTCGCAATTCACATACTTCTTCGATCGGTGTTACAGTAGTTGGATCTCAATTGATCAAAAAGGCATCAACAGCAGATATGACGTCATTATATGAACTTTTCAGCCTTTCCTCATATGACGTCATCATATGAACTTTTCAGCCTATCTTCATATGACGTTATTATATGAATTTTTCAGCCCAGCTTTTTATATTGGTTTTAACAACAATGTTTCGAAAATAACCATTTACTTGTTTATTATTGAATGTAATGTTTGTTTCATTTATTTGTTTAAAATGTGTCCATACAAAATATGTGATTTTTCTTCTGTCATGAAGTAATTAAGTTTGGTATAATGATTCAGTCTTTTTGAAGAGTTGGTTACAATTATCTGAAATTTGAAGTCCGTCGTATATATTCCCAAGCAAAAACAACATAAGAATTGTGTGATCCTGTTAATTTTGATGGAGTGAAATAGGGTTTCCAAAAGGAATTTAATCATCTGTCTCGTGTCCATAGCAAGACTGGCAACATCTTGAATAAAACAAGAACATACTTCGACATTGGCTGTAACCCAACATGCTGACGTAACTTTGACAAGTGTAAGATCCAAATTGGGAATCCCAAATCACATAATGATCTCCATATCGGCAATCTGTAATTAAAAAGTTCCAAACAAATTAAAGTTTTTAATATCAATACCAATTATACTGTAAGGAACAGTTTTTCTCTAAACTATGTAGAATTACTTCTATAATAAACAGGATTAGAGATATAGTCGCCGCTAACAGTTGTTCTAATACAACAAAATAAGTATTTACGAAAGTAGAAAAGAACGTAAAATAGAATAATACAAATTATTAGGCTTTTGACAGACATGCAAAATAACAAATTTAAACACAAAAAAGGAACAAACAACAATAACAAGAATTGGTAGGTCTATATACACATATGAATTTTATGTGAAGCAAGGGTTATGAATTTGCAAGGGTTTACAATGAGGATATTTTACGGACAGAGATAAATGGCTTTTCTTTTGGTCTCTTCTTGTAAGAAATTTTATATCTAAAAGAATATTTTAGAAGTTTTGCATCTAGTAAATATGGTTACTTACAAAGTCCTGTAATGAGTTTATAATCTTGTGGATATATATTTAATTGTCAAGGTTATTTTCATCAAAGGTGTTGCGGAGCCGATAAATATGTCGACCCCGCAAATGAATTATGTGAATGAGGAACAGCCAAAGCAATAGGAAGGAACAAAGGCGAGGTAACGATAATAACAAATGACAATTTATTTTGTCATATTTACAAGCGTAAATGTAAATGTCCGTGATGGTTGATGCTGGTCGTAGAGTTCAGCTAGACGTTGGATGCTGGTAAGCTGAGGTCGGTCGAGTCGGTGAGTTCAGCTAGACGTTGGATGCTGGTAAGCTGAGGTCGGTCGAGGCGTTGAGTTCAGCTAGACGTTGGATGCTGGTAAGCTGAGGTCGGTCGAGTCGTAGAGTTCAGCTAGACTTTGGATGCTGGTAAGCTGAGGTCGGTCGAGGCGTTGAGTTCAGCTAGATGGTCGGTGCTGGTCGGTAGATCGATATCCCTGGTTGTGACGGTATGTTGTGGTTAACCAGGGGTGTGTTGATCTGGTTTCTGGCTCGTACAGCGGGTCGTACGTGAGTCAGGTGTTGCAGTGGTAGAACAGTCCGTAACAGCGAGTCGTTACGTGGACTGCGAGGTACCTTGCAGAAGAGTCGAGTTCGGTAGATCGACATCCCCGGTTATGACGATATGTTGGATTAACCGGGGGTGTGTCGGCCTGGTTTCTGGCTCGTACAGCGGGTCGTACGTGAGCCAGTTGTTGCAGTGGTAGGACAGTCCGTAACAGCGAGTCGTTACGTGGACTGCGTTGTACCTTGCAAGAGTGTCGAGGTCGAGGAAAGGCTAGGGCCTTGCTGGGCCCCCTAGCCGTGCGGACGTATCTGACGGGAACGAAAGCTTTGCCGTGTCATAGCCGTGCGGACAATGGCTATGGCTAGGTTCGCGCCAAAGCCGTGCGGGCGAGCGGACAAGAGCGAAGGCTTTGCCGTGTCCAAAGCCGTGCGGACGAGCGGACGAGAGCGAAGGCTTTGTCGGGTCAAAGCCGTGCGGGCGAGCTGACGGGAACGAAGGCTTAATCGGGTATAAGCCGTGCGAGCGAGCGGACAAGAGCGAAGGCTTTGCCGTGTCCAAAGCCGTGCAGACGAGCGGACGAGAACGAAGGCTTTGCCGTGTCAAAGCCGTGCGGACGAGCGGACGAGAGCGAAGGCTTTGTCGGGTCAAAGCCGTGCGAACGAGCGGACAGGCCATGAGGCCGAGGCTAAGATGGGCGTTATCTTAGCGCTGCGCAGATAGTGAAGCCGTAGCTAAAGGCTGGACCGTGCCATTAGCGCTGCGCAGCTTATCGGACAATCGGAACCGAGGTTAAGACCGGTTGGTCTTAGAATCCGTCTTCGTGTTTGCCGCCTGGCCGTCTGTTTCGACTGGTCATTACTGACCAGTCAGAGATGCTCTGACCCGCAGACAGAGACCTCTTGTGGTCCTAAAAAGGACCTTTGAGCATACCTATGCAGGTGGAAGTAAGGCAGGTCTACCACGAGAAGTGGGACCAACGCCGTAAGTTAAGTTGGATTCGACCGCACGGAATGCGGGATTCCTCCTTAATGAGCTTCGCCGGGGCGTTGCCACGGAGCGTTGAAAAGGGCCTGTTGATATCACGAAAGGGCTGTGACACACAGCCCAGCCGCGTGAATAAGAAATTCCCTCATAAAAATGAGTGTAGCCATAAAGTGTTTTTCTAACCTGCTGTAGACTGGCGGCGACTATTAGTTGAAGTTTTATCTAGTTATTTTCGGCCGTAGTGCTTTGTAAATGTTATTAATTTTAAATTCATCCTTTTCTTTAGCTATAACGAGGTGTCAAGGTCGTTAGAAAGAAAAAGGGCTTAGTCAGTTCCGGTCGTACCCGGATATAGTTGTTCTACGACGGGCGTGTAACTTGATATGTTTTATGTTTATCAGCAGGTCGCGGCAAGGGCTTATCGGCCGGTCGCGGCAAGGCCCTCTCCCTAGATAATTGATCGTCCATCAATTAGTAGTAGTCGGTCCGTAGTTTGTTAGGGAAAGCGACCTTCCTTCGGAGTCGGGTTTGCTGGCGTTGAAGTACTTTCGGCAGAAGATGTCGGACTCACCGCTGCCCTCCATTGTTCTGGCTGTATTCACGTTCAGGGTCACCACTTGTTGCAGAGCCGATAAATATGTCGACCCCGCAAATGAATTATGTGAATGAGGAACAACCAAAGCAATAGGAAGGAACAAAGGTGAGGTAACGATAATAACAAATGACAATTTATTTTGTCATATTTACAAGCGTGAATGTAAATGTCCGTGATGGTTGATGCTGGTCGTTGAGTACAGCTAGATGTTGGATGCTGGTAAGCTGAGGTCGGTCGAGTCGTTGAGTTCAGCTAGACGTTGGATGCTGGTAAGCTGAGGTCGGTCGAGTCGTAGAGTTCAGCTAGACGTTGGATGCTGGTAAGCTGAGGTCGGTCGAGCCGTAGAGTTCAGCTAGACGTTGGATGCTGGTAAGCTGAGGTCGGTCGAGTCGTTGAGTTCAGCTAGACGGTCGTCGCGGGCATCTGAGGTCGGTCGAGGTTGGTAGATCGATATCCCTGGTTGTGACGGTATGTTGTGGTTAACCAGGGGTGTGTCGATCGGGTTTCTGGCTCGTACAGCGGGTCGTACGTGAGCCAGTTGTTGCAGTGGTAGAACAGTCCGTAACAGCGAGTCGTTACGTGGACTGCGTGGTACCTTGCAGGAGCGTCGAGTTCGGTAGGTCGACATCCTCGGTTATGACGATATGTTGGATTAACCGGGGGTGTGTCGGCCTGGTTTCTGGCTCGTACAGCGGGTCGTACGTGAGCCGGTTGTTGCAGTGGTAGAACAGTCCGTAACAGCGAGTCGTTACGTGGACTGCGTTGTACCTTGCAAGAGTGTCGAGGTCGAGTAAAGGCTAGGGCCTTGCTGGGCCCCCTAGCCGTGCGGACGTATCTGACGGGAACACAAGTTTTTGCCGTGTCGAAGCCGTGCGAACGAGCGGACGAGAGCGAAGGCTTTGTCGGGTCAAAGCCGTGCGGGCGAGCGGACGAGAGCGAAGGCTTTGCCGTGTCAAAGCCGTGCGAACGAGCGGACGAGAACGAAGGCTTTGTCGGGTCAAAGCCGTGCGGGCGAGGGGACAAGAGCGAAGGCTTTGCCGTGTCAAAGCCGTGCGAACAAGCGGACGAGAACGAAGGCTTTGTCGGGTCAAAGCCGTGCGGGCGAGCGGACGAGAGCGAAGACTTTGCCGTGTCAAAGCCGTGCGAACGAGCGGACA
The DNA here is from genome assembly GCA_963585895.1 of Sepioteuthis lessoniana. Taxonomy (NCBI): domain Eukaryota; kingdom Metazoa; phylum Mollusca; class Cephalopoda; order Myopsida; family Loliginidae; genus Sepioteuthis; species Sepioteuthis lessoniana. The sequence goes on from CAUZXS010003315.1 coordinate 15,383, forward strand.
GGCCATGAGGCCGAGGCTAAGATTGGCGTTATCTTAGCGCTGCGCAGATAGTGAAGCCGTAGCTAAAGGCTGGACCGTGCCATTAGCGCTGCGCAGCTTATCGGACAATCGGAACCGAGGTTAAGACCGGTTGGTCTTAGAATCCGTCTTCGTGTTTGCCGCCTGGCCGTCTGTTTCGACTGGTCATTACTGACCAGTCAGAGATGCTCTGACCCGCAGACAGAGACCTCTTGTGGTCCTAAAAAGGACCTTTGAGCATACCTATGCAGGTGGAAGTAAGGCAGGTCTACCACGAGAAGTGGGACCAACGCCGTAAGTTAAGTTGGATTCGACCGCACGGAATGCGGGATTCCTCCTTAATGAGCTTCGCCGGGGCGTTGCCACGGAGCGTTGAAAAGGGCCTGTTGATATCACGAAAGGGCTGTGACACACAGCCCAGCCGCGTGAATAAGAAATTCCCTCATAAAAATGAGTGTAGCCATAAAGTGTTTTTCTAACCTGCTGTAGACTGGCGGCGACTATTAGTTGAAGTTTTATCTAGTTATTTTCGGCCGTAGTGCTTTGTAAATGTTATTAATTTTAAATTCATCCTTTTCTTTAGCTATAACGAGGTGTCAAGGTCGTTAGAAAGAAAAAGGGCTTAGTCAGTTCCGGTCGTACCCGGATATAGTTGTTCTACGACGGGCGTGTAACTTGATATGTTTTATGTTTATCAGCAGGTCGCGGCAAGGGCTTATCGGCCGGTCGCGGCAAGGCCCTCTCCCTAGATAATTGATCGTCCATCAATTAGTAGTAGTCGGTCCGTAGTTTGTTAGGGAAAGCGACCTTCCTTCGGAGTCGGGTTTGCTGGCGTTGAAGTACTTTCGGCAGAAGATGTCGGACTCACCGCTGCCCTCCATTGTTCTGGCTGTATTCACGTTCAGGGTCACCACTTGTTGCAGAGCCGATAAATATGTCGACCCCGCAAATGAATTATGTGAATGAGGAACAACCAAAGCAATAGGAAGGAACAAAGGTGAGGTAACGATAATAACAAATGACAATTTATTTTGTCATATTTACAAGCGTGAATGTAAATGTCCGTGATGGTTGATGCTGGTCGTTGAGTACAGCTAGATGTTGGATGCTGGTAAGCTGAGGTCGGTCGAGTCGTTGAGTTCAGCTAGACGTTGGATGCTGGTAAGCTGAGGTCGGTCGAGTCGTAGAGTTCAGCTAGACGTTGGATGCTGGTAAGCTGAGGTCGGTCGAGCCGTAGAGTTCAGCTAGACGTTGGATGCTGGTAAGCTGAGGTCGGTCGAGTCGTTGAGTTCAGCTAGACGGTCGTCGCGGGCATCTGAGGTCGGTCGAGGTTGGTAGATCGATATCCCTGGTTGTGACGGTATGTTGTGGTTAACCAGGGGTGTGTCGATCGGGTTTCTGGCTCGTACAGCGGGTCGTACGTGAGCCAGTTGTTGCAGTGGTAGAACAGTCCGTAACAGCGAGTCGTTACGTGGACTGCGTGGTACCTTGCAGGAGCGTCGAGTTCGGTAGGTCGACATCCTCGGTTATGACGATATGTTGGATTAACCGGGGGTGTGTCGGCCTGGTTTCTGGCTCGTACAGCGGGTCGTACGTGAGCCGGTTGTTGCAGTGGTAGAACAGTCCGTAACAGCGAGTCGTTACGTGGACTGCGTTGTACCTTGCAAGAGTGTCGAGGTCGAGTAAAGGCTAGGGCCTTGCTGGGCCCCCTAGCCGTGCGGACGTATCTGACGGGAACACAAGTTTTTGCCGTGTCGAAGCCGTGCGAACGAGCGGACGAGAGCGAAGGCTTTGTCGGGTCAAAGCCGTGCGGGCGAGCGGACGAGAGCGAAGGCTTTGCCGTGTCAAAGCCGTGCGAACGAGCGGACGAGAACGAAGGCTTTGTCGGGTCAAAGCCGTGCGGGCGAGGGGACAAGAGCGAAGGCTTTGCCGTGTCAAAGCCGTGCGAACAAGCGGACGAGAACGAAGGCTTTGTCGGGTCAAAGCCGTGCGGGCGAGCGGACGAGAGCGAAGACTTTGCCGTGTCAAAGCCGTGCGAACGAGCGGACAGGCCATGAGGCCGAGGCTAAGATTGGCGTTATCTTAGCGCTGCGCAGATAGTGAAGCCGTAGCTAAAGGCTGGACCGTGCCATTAGCGCTGCGCAGCTTATCGGACAATCGGAACCGAGGTTAAGACCGGTTGGTCTTAGAATCCGTCTTCGTGTTTGCCGCCTGGCCGTCTGTTTCGACTGGTCATTACTGACCAGTCAGAGATGCTCTGACCCGCAGACAGAGACCTCTTGTGGTCCTAAAAAGGACCTTTGAGCATACCTATGCAGGTGGAAGTAAGGCAGGTCTACCACGAGAAGTGGGACCAACGCCGTAAGTTAAGTTGGATTCGACCGCACGGAATGCGGGATTCCTCCTTAATGAGCTTCGCCGGGGCGTTGCCGATATTTGTCGCTGCCTCCCACCAGACACGACTTGACACAAGGTCAAAAGCCCGAAGGCCAATTAAAGTGGGGATAAAGGGGAGGGGAAGGTCGGGAAGGAGCCGAGACTCGAACCCTGCTTGTCTGTGCTGCTCATCGGCTCACTTAGTGCAATGTGAGCCTGATGAGGCAAGCAGTTTCACGAACCCAAATGTGGGTCCGGGCACGTATGCCAGTTTGCGGCTTAAACTAGACGCATGGTCTAGTGCCGTACAAGGGGGACAAAGGAGACAAAAATGCAGCTCGCCCACCCGAAGGTAGCCTAGTCGAAACTAGGTGCCTAATTAAAGGCCCCAAGTCTGCCATTGTTCCTTTTCCAGGGCCACGCTCCGGACCGAAGTCCAGAACAGGCCCCGGGGCATTCGCCGGGGCGTTGCCACGGAGCGTTGAAAAGGGCCTGTTGATATCACGAAAGGGCTGTGACACACAGCCCAGCCGCGTGAATAAGAAATTCCCTCATAAAAATGAGTGTAGCCATAAAGTGTTTTTCTAACCTGCTGTAGACTGGCGGCGACTATTAGTTGAAGTTTTATCTAGTTATTTTCGGCCGTAGTGCTTTGTAAATGTTATTAATTTTAAATTCATCCTTTTCTTTAGCTATAACGAGGTGTCAAGGTCGTTAGAAAGAAAAAGGGCTTAGTCAGTTCCGGTCGTACCCGGATATAGTTGTTCTACGACGGGCGTGTAACTTGATATGTTTTATGTTTATCAGCAGGTCGCGGCAAGGGCTTATCGGCCGGTCGCGGCAAAGGTCCTTCGTTCTTTGTTTTATAGTTCCTTCACCATATTACTTGTCCAGAGTCCTGAGTTCAACTAAATTTTCTTTTAGGAAAGGGGAATCTCTCAACTCGGAACAGGAAGTCACAAGGGATTGTGGGGGTTGTATGTATTTTGGTTATTACAGTAGATGTGCGTCCGTACTTTACGGGTATTGCTCTCTAAATTATTTCCACCACAAATACAACACAAAACTTTACAATCAAGTGAAAGAAATGGAATAGAACGCAACGAACATTAAACAACAAACAATTTAATATGCATATAACAGAATATGGAAACAAATAAAATACATGATGTGTAAATGGCCTTTTGGAAAATAAAGTTTGGCAAGAAGAAAATAAATTTGTTTAAAGGTGTGTGTATGTTAACGGAGTCCGTAAATAAGTCGTTCTTACTTACATTAAGTTCATGTCTTGTTTTATGATTGTGGCGACAGCGTGTCGCGTTGATGAAAGAAAGTTTGTCGGGTTTTTCTTTTGAATGTGATTCGCGGCCATCATGAACTTTAGTTGATGAAGGAAAGGAACTTGCCAGACAGAGTATCGGCCACTGCTTTACTGGCTTAGTGGCTTATGGTTTAGTCTTCGTCTTAGTGAATGGCTCCCTAACTCTGTGTTATTTATACCGTAATAGAGGATCAAAGAATCGTCCTAAAATTTTGGCGCGTAGACGTTTATTGACCAATCAGATTTGTATTTTACTATTTTATTTTCAAGCCTAAATATTTTCTGTTAGTTGACTTCCGATCCTATTTTTCTAGAATGTTCTATTCTATGTTTTTAGCTGATTGGTTGAAAAATATAAAAATCTAACTTAAATGCTAATGCAGTTTTGATCCTAAATTTCTAGAATGTGCTTATTTTAAGACTAGAAAAAATGTGCATCCCATAGGATCATAAATCAAATCCTTCAGACAACTAGTCTAGCACTAAAGGTTTTTCTCTGGACTTACTGGTGCCAATTTTGTTACATTTACTATCATTCATTTAACGCTGTTAAAAAAATATTGTCTTTCTTCTCTTGAGAACTAGATTTGCCGAGGTCGGGAAGGTGATGAACCACACCGGACTGCGATATTATGAACTCGCCTGATACTCTATGTGTGCTAATCGCTGGATTTTGCCTCTATGGCTTGGAGCCCGACCTCAGAATCCACGATCTTGCCTGATCGTTGAGGTTATTGCAATCCAAACAAAATTTCTTGAAACACCTGGTTACTGTACTATGATCAACTGACCTTCCACCTTTCACACAACAAATGTTTTTGGTTGATTCTACAGCATTTATGGCCCAGTTTGAATCCGTAAAGCATCAGTTTCCGAATTAGACTATATTGCACAGATGAATGTGTAGCTTTCAAATCATATACAGAGTGAAGCAGTGCATAATTTGTCAGCGCACCAACTACCACGACACTATCAACTACAGTGGGTACCTTCTATGGCTTAGACAACTTTGGTTACGGGATATAAACGCAGTGAATTAACATGTACTAAAATATTGAAAAACTGTTAACTCACCCTCATAATTTCAATTATGAATATATATGTGTATATGTATGTAATATGTGTGTGTGTGTGTGTTTGTGCACAAGACAGAGAAAGGAAAAATCAAGATGACAACATGTTTTCATAAAATAACAAGCCTCTGAAACTAGTATACCAGTTCATATACTTCAGTAGCAATATCTCATCTACTGAAAGTGATGTTAACTTATGAATAGGTGAAGCAGGGACAGTTATGAACAGGTTAATGACTACATGGAAAAGTGATCTCTCTGATAAAATGGAAATTCCTCCAAACTGTAGCCATGTCAGTACTACTCTACAAAAAAGTTGTACGGACACTTACTTCCCATCTCATAAACCATCCTCGCAAGCAAGCAAAACATTCAGGTCACTACTGGAGAAGTAAGGAGGAACTTATAAACAATGTTCTTCTATGGACTCCTACACATAGATGCACCTGTATTGGCCAACCAGAAAAAACTTACATTCATTAGTTCTGTGTGGATATTCAGTGCCGTTAAAGTTTATTTTATACCATACATCTTAGTTGATGCTTCGGGATGGGCCGTCAGTGATGTTTCCTTTGGGATCATGGGGGGTTTCGGGTCTTTCAACATCAGACCCCCTCACCCAAATGACCAAGTTGGCATCGATCTAACTCCAACTCCCATCCCGGCAGCCACACAAGGAGAAAACAAAAAAAAAATGACCACAGAAAAGGCTCTATATATAATTTTGCAACAGCCAATCAGAGCTAAGCTCTACTGATGACTTCTAAATCTTTCCTTTAAAAATCGGGAGGCCACTTTACTCTGCTTCTTTGCCACAATGGGGTCGTTATTCGGTTATTTGTTCATTCCGGTATGCATTCCTTCCTTTTTTCCCCCATTTTTTTAAAATTAATTTTTTACTTAAAGGAAGAAAAAAAACTTAAAAATAAATTAAAAAATAAAAAAAAACATAAAAATAAAAAACTGTACATAACTAAAGAATTGCGATTAAAGCAACAAACTCGTATACAAAATGACATACGTTTAGTTTTGTTTTAAAACTTATTTCCATTAAACACTGTACATAAATATACAATTACGAACTAAATCAGACGCCGCGCATTACTATACGTTAAAACTTCCTAATCGAACGGTTTACGAATGAGAAAAGACGAAAAAAATAGAAAATAAAATTTTAATAAAAAAAAAAAATCTGTACATAAATATAAATTGCGATTAAAACAACAAACTCCTATATAAAATTGACATACGTTTAGTTTTGTTTTAAAACTTATTTTCATTAAAAGTCCAATAATTGATAGGGACAGATGACACGAGAAAGTCTAAAGAATCCATACTGTTGGCATGTCTTGATGATAATGACGATGATCTCAATTGGAAAGTTTCTGCTATATTTTGTTTAATGTCATTTGTGTTCATTAACTTATAGAAAACACACAGTAAAAATATATGTAGGATATTGTTTTATAATGACTTGTGTGGTTTTATCATGGCTTTGGTACATAAAACTCACTTGGAGACACTTCTGTGACGTGGTATGCCCCGGAGAGGGGAAAGGTAGGATTAATATCCTTACCCTTCTATGTTTGAACTAACAAGCCACAAGAACTGACCGCTAAGGCAGTCAGAATAAGGTCAAACAAAGCTACCTGCACTCCATAACCCCTAATTGGTTGGACATAGAAGGGAATGTAAGTCATTGTAGTAGCCCGAACGAAATAGAGAGGAAGAAAAAAAAGAAGCCAAATGATTGGCCGAAACCTTTAGCGCCGAAAGTAGTACCTTTTCGTCAGAGGAAATTCGGAAAAGGCTCTTTAGTTTTGAGGACAGAAGTCGACGGATAAAGACGTCGGTTTACAGCCGCTCCGGGAGAATGCCTCGTAAAAAGCATAGAACAGAATCTTTGGACAATAGTCACCAGAAAGGCTGACCCAGCCGATTCTAGAGAAATGCCGCTCACCCGTAAAAGAAAGCCACCTGAGAAGTAAACCCTTAGAAAAGATAAGTACAACTTAAAACTGTTTTTCCTTCTACCCTTCCTAAATATTGGAAATTATATGTATATTCTGAAAAGGAAAGAAAGAGACTGAAAAGATTTGTTTCGTCCACCGCAAATGAACGAGTGGACTTAGATACTTTCTCAAGTAAAAGAAAGAAAAGTATAAAGAAAAGAAAAGAAAAGAAAGAAAGAAGAAAGAAAAAAGAAAAAAGAAGAAAGACATTTGCGTATAACACTGCCAACCTGGCTTAGCAAAGCCGATAGTTTAAAAGAAAAGAAAGAAAGAAAAGAAAAAAGAAGAAAGAGAAACATTTGTGTTTAAGACTGTCTGCTGGTTTAATATAGCCAGCACCTTAAAAAGAAAGAAAGAAAAGAGAAAGGTATTTCTCTTAAATCTCGTAATTATTTGTTTGGTCGTCGCTTATTAAAGCCTTTTTACATTTTAAATGCTACCTTGTGTTGAAATATATTCGTTGTGTTGTTTATCTATCGAGTTGCCGTCTTTTGCACATATCTTTTTCAGCTTCGTATCGCTTTCATTTATTCTCGCTAAATGTCTTATTCGACTTAAAAACATTACATGGAAACTTTGGAAATTTAACAACAGTGATATATATTTTGTTTTAACCTAGAAGTCCATGCTTTCCGTTATCCGAGGGTGTATGAAAACGAAGGACTTGGTTGGGTATGTGAACGTGAAATTGAAAGCCCCCTTGTCAGCGTCGAAATGAGTCTAGCCCCAAATTAACCCCACATTATTTGCCAGTTATCTTATGCCCGAAACAGGAATCTTGACTAGGACTTATTTTGCGAAGGGGTCAAGTGCCAAACTGCCCCGACGTCACATGTGCATAAAATAAACTCTCGTCCTGAGATGAATATTTTATGTTCCGTAACATACGCTTTTTATGGGGGCTCGTCCGGGAATATTAGTTATTTATTCACGAGTCATACGCTTATTATGGTGTACTCGTGTCCGGAATGATTATTGATTATAACATTTATTTTCTGTAATCGTATGATAATTCCTGCTGTCTAAATCTGCCCTGGGGGACCGTGAAAGAAATATTGTCGTAACAGTCCAAATTACCCGTTGATATAACTGTTTGGGAAAATTAAAAAGGAACGGGCGTAATAGAAAATTTCTAAGAAAAACCCTCCATGGAAAAGTTGGAGAGGCTAAGAAAAAGAGAGATAATCAAAATTGGCGAAAAGCTTGAGTTAAACGTGCAAAAGTCGATAAGGAAAGATGAACTCGTGAGGAAAATAACTGAGCACTTGGTGGACGAGAATGTGTTCGAAGAAACAGCATTAGACTTCTAACATCTATTCATCTGTCCCCAAACTAAAGTCAACTAAAAAATATCAATATGATATTGTTTTATAATGACTTATGTGGCTTCACAATGGCTTTAGAACATACAATTCAGACACTTTAAACATCTATTCATCTGTCCCCAAAGTGAGGTTAACCAAAAAAAAAAAAAAAAGAAATTTAAAGAAACACAACTTCGTGATATTCAGATACACTCAAATCAGTAAAGTTCATGTATTACTGTTTATGACACAAATGCATGTATAATTTCTGTTCATATATCTCTGAAAGTATCTTCATATCAATAAGTAACAACGTAAGTAAAAATAATATCACATTTTTATATCTATCATTTAAAAAAGCATTTCCCTTACACAGTTTGTTTAAAATAATTATTAAACTCATTATTTTAAAATTATGTCATTGAAATGGTGAACAATAACTGTAAAATTGTTTCCCATTTGTTAAAAAGTGAAATATTCTTTGAATGCCACTGACTACTATAAAATCTCATTGGAAACTACAAAAATCCAGAACTATGATAAGTCACCACTTTATTTGTGCCACGTTTTAAATTTTCAAAATTAAGCAAGCAACATTTTTTTTAGCTGATTAAAATCTACACTTGAATTAATATGTCCAAAGAAAAAAAATAATAGATAAAATTTGTGCAACTACAAAAACTATTTAAACAAACAGTCAACAAATTTTGATATTTACTTCAGTTTGGAGGTAATTGAATATTTGATCGATGTGAATTCAAAAGATAAAATAAATGAACAAAAAATAAATCAATCATACACATTATCATTAATTATTTTGGAATAATTAATTTCATAATATATCTTATCTATTTATTTATTGGTTTATTTATTTTATCTTTTCTACTCACATCGATCAAGTATTCAAATAGTCTCCAAATTAAGAGAATAATGTATAAATTTTGGTGATGTGAGTGTGTGTGCGTGTGCGTGTGCATGTGTGTGTGTGTGCATGTGTGTGTGTGTGTGTGTGCATGTGTATGTGTGCGTGTGTGTGTGTGTGCATGTGTGTGTGTGTGCGTGTGTGTGTGTGTGTGTGTGTGATTTTGGTAACAAGAATTTTATCTTATAAATGAGAAATATAAATACATATGAAAAATAATAGGTTTGTGTAATAGATGAATGTTTTATTTTTAAAAAATTCATAAAAATTTAAGTTTTATTATAGAATTTGCTACAAATATATAACAATAAAAATACAGTATTAAAATGTCAACTGACTTTAATTAAATTATTTATATAGCTTTTAATAAATGAAGGGTTAAGAAATTATCTTATCATTCAGATTTTTAAAGCATGAAGCTTTCGTTCTTTTTAGAATAAACATTATATAAGCATAGAATCAGAATAACTTTTGGCTGAATAATATCAGTTTTATGAATTTTCTTTGGTATATTTACTTTTGATTGATAGATAAATAGATATAAACAGACTAAGACTGATATGAACAGAATAAGATAGATAGATAGATAGATAGATAGATAGATAGATTTTTTGCTGGCTGAAATTATAAAAATATAATCAATGACAGCAGTGGCTGAAAATGATCTCAGAGATTACTTATGAAAATGATGTTACAAAGAACAAGTGGTGACATTATGAACACATTTTCCAAATCCACAAATCACAATGTCAGTTACAAATAAAAATTCATGATTAATTCTTTTTTAAATCAACAAATCACGAAGTCGGTTACAAATTTTGAACCTAGCATTCAATCATTATGTTTAGGCATACAAAACAAAAATGAATTGCCAGGAGCTGATTTTTAGATATTTATATCACTGCTGCAGATATGTGCTGACATAGATGGGAACAGGTTATTTAACATCTAAATCAATTAAAGAGCCACTCTCAATTCAACAGTTCTTTCTTTATTTTAGAACTGTATTGGAACCAATTGCCAAGCATAAATAGAAATAAATCAAGTCTAAAGATAAGTGATGACAGTGACAGTTTCAAGACAGACAGACAGAGCAAATTCATAAACAAATGCTGATTAACTCTCTCTCTCTACACACTTGTCACCACATTCAGCAATTTAACAGTATAATTTTTAAAAACCCAACAATAAGTATTATGTTCAGTTCATTTAGACAGATGTACATACTGGTCTAGAGGGTAGAGTATTCGCCAATGGTCCGGGAGACCAGAGTTCAATCCCAGGTCGCGTCATACGAAAGACTTTAAAAATGGTACTTGATACCTCCTTGCTTAACACTCAGCAATATAAGGTACGTATCAAGGGTAAAGTGGAGCAATCCTGGGAAAGGAGTAGCGCTCTCCGCTACACCTCGGTGTAGTAGCTATTGAAAAGGGAGCCTTCTGGTCGCCCTCGACTACCGTTGCCAACTTACTTATTACTAAACTTTTTTCCTTTCTTCAGGTTTGGCTTTGTTCGGTTTCTTTGTTTAATGGCATATCAATCTTTATGGGTTATTTAATGTCAAAGGCATCTTTGTTGAAGAACAGCAATGATACTACTTAACTATTTAACTAGCTGAAGGATAAGGGGGGTCGTACCTTTCCCAAGGGCATTAGTCCGAAAGTGAACGTAATAGCACGACTGGAGTTTGAACTCACTTACATCAAGGCTGCAGTCTAGCACATTAGCAACAATGTCATAGAGACCCCCTTTACTTTCTTCAGCTTGAAGTCATCTTTATCATATTTACCCAACCCCTCCGCTCGGGCAGGATATGACACAAGATCAATTTCTTTAAGCGGCGTTTAACAGGTTTGAATTCAAAGTTTTCCTTCTCCTAGACTAGTTGCCTCACCAAGGCTGAAGAACCTAGTCCGCCCTACTATTTACCCATAGCTGGAGGGAGAATAATTGGATTTATACCTTTCCCAAGGGTATTAGTGCTATGTGAAATGCAATCAGTCTCGTCGAGGATTTGAACTCGTGTCGCCGTGTCCAATTCCTGCGACGATAACCAAAGTCGTCTTTATATCTACAATATATCTACAATATATTGAAGTTATCTTTATAAGCAATATACTCCCGTGGAACCCTTCACATGGACGAGCAAAAGCAGGACGACCAGCTAGAACCTATATACAACAACTCTGTGCCGATACAAGATATAGCTTTGAAGACCTCCCGGGAGCGATGAACGATAGAGACGGGTAACGAGAGAGGGTCAGGGAAATCCGTGCTGTCAGCGTGACATGATGATGATGATGATATCTACGATATATCTCCGATATATATTGAAATTATCTTTATATCTACAATGTATCTATGATATATCTCCAATATATTTAAGTTATCTTTATATCTACAATATATCTACACTATATACAATAACACATCATTCAATAAGTCTCGGGCCTGATAGATGGTGCCACTAATAAAAAGTCCATATGATTTTTATAAAGTACTAACCTCCAAATGGCATGTGTCAAAATTTGAGCCCAATCGGATTATTAGTGTACAAATTACAGTTATTTAAGTGAACATACTGTTGTAAATTTTCAAAACAATGGAAAAATCTGAATTTCATCTGTCGATAAAGCATTGCTTTCTGATGAAAAAATACTCTTCAAGCAAAGCAATGGCTTGATAAGTTTTATTCAAACTCTGCTCCGTCGGAAAAAAACGGTTAAGAGGTGCTATGGTAACTTTAAACGCGGTCGTACAAACACAAATGATGCTTAACGCTCAGGTCGCCCAAATTCGGCAGTTGTCTCGGAAAACCCAAAAAAACTCCACAAACTCGTTATAGCCGATCAGAAATTGAAGTTGCGTGAGATAGCAGAGGAGTTGGAGATATCAGAAGGCAGTGTATTCACCATTTTGCATGAATATTTGTCAATGAGAAAGCTGTGTTCAAAGTGGGCACCGCGTTTGCTCACAGTTAATCAAAAACAACGCGTCGACAATTCAGAGCATTGTTTGCAACTGTTTCAATGCAACCAAAAGAGGTTTTTTCGTAATTATGTGATAATGGATGAAACATGGATCCACCACTTCACTCTTCAATCGGCAGTCACCTGAGAGGACGGCAGCAGGTGAAACCGTCCAAAGCGACCAAAGACGCAAACATCAGCAGGCAAGGTTTTGGCCTCTATATTTTGGGATGCACGAGGTATTTTGTTCATCGATTACCTTGTGAAAGGAAGAACCATCAATAGCGAATATTACATAGCATTATTGGTGCGTTTGAAGTAAAAATTCATCAAAAAACGGCCACAAAAGAAAAGAAAAAAGTACTCTTCCACCAAAACAATGCATCGTGTCACAAGTTGATTGCAACGATGGCAAAACTATTTGAATTGTACATACGTACTCACCCTATTCTCCAGATCCGGGCCCCCACTGACTACTGGCTGTTTGCAGACCTCAAAAGAATACTCCAGGGAAAGAGATTTGGCTCCAATGAAGAAGTGAGATCAGAAACTGAGGTGTATTTTGAGGCGAAAGATAAATCGTTCAACAAAAAAGGCATCGAATTGTTGGAATCAGTGTATCACTCTAGAAGGACACTATATTAATGAATAAAGCTGAATTTTGCCTAAAAGTTGTTTTATTAGTTAGGCCTGGGACTTATTGAGTGTTGTGTTATATCTACAATATATTGAAGTAAAAAAATGTAACTATGAACATGCAATGAAAGTAATTCCCTAACCTCTCAGCATAAAATAACCCTAGATTGGTTGACATACTATTAAAATCAATCAATAAATGAATCAATCAAATACATTTTTTAAAAAATCATTTAATTTACTTACTTGGAATATTTGTCTTGGGAAAATTCTTACAGGTTTCACAGCACATTTTCCGATGGTTTTCATTGTAGCAATGATGGGGTCGGATATTCCAACAAGTGTTTTTTGCAATATCTCCATTCGGACAAGTTTCTGAGGAAAATAACATAAATATTCACAATCATTTTTCTTTATATCAAAATGAAAAGCAAATTTAGTATTGCTACTCATCCACTAATTTACTAGTCTACTCACAAAAATTCATTGTTGAGAATTTTTACACTCTAAGTCAAATCTCATTATGATCTATTAACTCTTCGTTTTGGTCAAAGAATCGAATGACCTCTAGATTGTCCAAGGCCGCCGGCTAGAAGATGTGCAGGTGAGCAATAGGTTGTTCGAGGCCGCTGGCTGGAAGATGTTGAGGTGAGCAATCATGTGAGAAGGAATCTTTTTGGCCAATCAGAAAACAATGCAAACCGAAGCTGTGGACACTTTCTTGATCCCATCATCAGCATATAAAAAACACCTCATATTCCACAATGAACAGTTGTAATTTTTGCTGCTCCTGCAAAACTTCGACAAACAATAGTTCCTTCATTTGCCTCAATGCCCAAACACTGATAACAATAAGAAGAACGTATCCCTTGGGGACCAAACCATCTAACCTCACATGTACATAAAGGATAACCCAAAATAAGTTATCTATGAAGACTTACCAAGAACTCAATACTATACAATAGGTATTCAACACTATACAATAGGCGTTTAACACAATACAATTGGCCTTCAACTTAGCTTCTTCGTAAGCTTTCTGAACTAATATAAGGTAAGGTTAAGTTTCTTTGTTTAATGGCATATCAACCTTTGTGGGTTATTTAATGCCAAAGCCATCCTTCTAGAAGAACAGCAGTGATGCTATTTAACCCATAGCTGGGAAAATAAGGGAGATTCTTTCTTTTCCCAAGGGTTTTTGTCCGAAAGTGAACGTAATAGCGTGACTGGAGTTTGAACTTGCTTACTACAATTCCACATGCCAGAGCTTTAACCATTACACCACGAGGATACCCTCCCTAATATAAGATAAGTGAACCTTCAGATACATTTATGTATATAAATTCTACTCCTTTTGTTGATTCTGTTTTTGTTTGTTTACCATTTCTTCTATTGTAGGTCACTGACTTGCCATTCTTCCATTCTTTTGCACTGTCTCTCCCCCCGAGTTCTACCAGTCACAAATATGACAGGAATATCCCAAAATTAGTGACTATTTATATGATTGCTTGTATTTTATGAATTTGTGGAGAAACTTATTATAAGGTTGATTTAAAAACTATTATTTGTGTTGTCTCTGCATATGGTATTCCGATAGTTTATCCCTGTAAATATATACACTATATGTGTATATAGACAGAAAATAACCATTGCTAATTAACCCTTATTCAATATGAGATAAAGGGGAATTATTTAACATGGTACACCACTAATCTAACAATATGGGCTAAATTTGCCATTTCATGGACATTTTGATTGAACATTGCAAATTTGTCAAAAATATGATAAACCATTCAATGGGCACAATATCTATGAGCCAAAATTTTGCCAGGAACCCATTCATAATTTCTAAATATCCCAATGTAGGACAAAATTTAGTATTTATTAGATTTTTGAAACACACTTAAAAGTGCCAAAAAATCAAATAAAAAGAAATAATAATTGTTATTATAAAAGATGAATCTCCAGAACAGAAAAAAAGATTTACCAATTTACCATTCTTATTTGTAAATATTGATTTGTCAAAAATGTTATGAAGTTTTATTTAAAAATTTCAAATTTAAGAGAGTGACACTTAAGAGATTTATTAATCAAACATTTTTCTTTTTGTCTGTGATTATTTTACATCTCAACCAATAAATCTAAAATCTATTATTTGATTAAATGTGAACAATTATTTTAGTCAGATAATTAATATTTTAGAAGTTTGAAAATTCAAATTCTGTAAATTTACAGCAACATGGCTTCCCATCAATTATTGTTTAGTGTTAGAAATCAGCTCCCTGTCAATGAGGACCCTCTGTTCCTTATGATAAACAATCTTTTTAATGTTAAAATCTTTGTCAGAGCACAATAAGTATATTTATCAAATTTGTTAGCTCTATATCAAGCTATTTAGCCTACTATTAAGAACAGTTACTGAACAACATTGACAAATATTCATGAAAGAAAATCCATGGAATTAGTAGAGAACTGCACAGTGGGAAGCAAAATTGGCCATTTCATAGACATTTGGATTGAACATTGCAAATTTAGCAAAAAATATGATATACAATGGGCTCATGTTCATGGGTCTGAATTTTGCCAGAAATTCATTTATGACTTCAAAATAATCCCTATATTAAGAATTCAATATTTATTAGACTTTTGATATACATGTAAAATTTAAAAAAATAAAAAATACATCTAAAACCAAATTTTGGAAGAGTATCAATAGCACATGGCAATATAAAACTAAATGAAATGAATACACACAGTTTTATTTCAATTTTGGCTTCTAACAGTGGAATTATACATATTATATATCCGATATTTATAGTGTAAATAAACTTTGGGTACAAAATATTAGCAATTTAAAGAAAATTCGGATTATGGCTGTTTATCAAATAGCCAAGACAAAGCTATATGGAATTACTTTAAAGAGATAGCTTTTAGGTTCTTGTTTTAGAATATATATATATATATAACACCGACTTGGGAAGACGTAGCCCTGGAGGTGACCGTGTCCTCTGTAGGGAACACATACCTTCAAGACACATTAGGTTAAGTGGTCACGCATTTTCACGATGACTAGTTAATTTGGCATCACTTATGTGTGATATGGGCTGGTGGCCCAGTGGTAGAGTTTTGGCTTATTTGCATTCTATGGTTGTTGGTTTGATCTCCAGTGGTGGAGATCAAAGTATGCACTGCTGATGAGACCTAATAAGGTCGAAACAGCTGTTCAGTGTTCCGTATGTCGCATGTAGATGTTTGCCAAATTTTCTAGTGATGGTAATTCAATAAAAATATAACATCTATAAAAATATAATTTTATTTCCAGCCCATGAGTTTAACATTATGTGGATTCATAACACCAACTTGGGAAGACGTAGCACCGGAGGTGACCGTGTCCTCTGTTGGGAACACATACCTTCAAGACACATTAGGTTAAGTGGTCACGCATTTTCACGATGACTAGTTAATTTGGCATCACTTATGTGTGATACGGACCGGTGGCCCAGTGGTAGAGTTTTGGTTTCTGCATTCTGTGGTTGGTTTGATCTCTCATGGTGGAGATCACAGTATGCACTGCTGATGAGACCTAATAAGGTCGAAACAGCTGTTCAGTGTTCCGTATATAGGTGTTTGCCGAATTTTCTAGGCATGGTAATTCAATAAAAATACATATATATTGTCATCCACTGACAGACTGTTTCGTTGTATCATAACTCTTCAGTGTGGCCAGACACGTAGGACGCTTGAAGCTGGGATCAAAACCCGCCCAACTTTACGTTAGACTTAGTATCAGACCACTTGGCCAACAAGTGTACCATGTCAGCTTATGTAATTACAAGGTATTAAGTAGTATGATCTACATCAATATTTTCATGATATTTCTAGACATTCAGAAAATATTTCAGTGTTTTTTACCCCAAAAATAGGTATTTTTGAGGAATGTTACCTTACAACCTGGTTATAAAAAGTAAAATTTTACTCAAATAGTCATAAAAATATAATACTAAAGCTTTCAGTCCAAAAAATCTGAACATTTCTGGCAACCATTGGGATGTTTTGTCTTAAAGTTGCATATATGTGAGTATGTGAGTTAAAAAGCTATTTTAAAGATTACACCTTAATTCTGATAATGAATTTCCACAAAAATCTTACCATTAATTTTTCAATAAAAATTTAACTTCAAAACTCTGACTTTTCAACAAAAGATGATAGAAACAAAATTAGAAAAACTTTTGTTTGTCCCAAAATTCAAAATTAAGAAGAGGCATGTTTTGTTACTCTAGCAATTTTCAAAAATAGTCAATGTTTGACGCTAGCCCACTGTGTAACATTTCATCAGTAATTTCCACGGGCACAAATGGTTATAATTCTTTTAATCAATTCAGCTTAGTGGAATAATTTCTTGATGGAAAAATATTATAATAAAGAAACTCATCTTTATATGCAGTATTGCTAAACTTGAAAAAAAGGAAAATTCCTTGACTTTATTTGTCTACATGAAGAAAAAATCCAACAGGATGATATGGGCTTCTCTCGAGGAATTTTTAATTAAGCTTATGAAATATTATTATTGTAAAAATCATTGAGTATGGAATTATTCATTTTGAGAAGCTGGAAAATGCACATACATCCAGTCAGTTGGCAAGACTCAAAATGAGTGTTCTTCTCTTTTAGTGCTGAAAATTAACTTTTGACTGGAGCAGAATTATGGGACTTTTATTTCATTTTCATATTTTTTTATTTGTTTTATTTTTATATTTTATAATTTGTTTTATTTTCATATCTTATTATTTATTATATTTTTTTTTAACTTTGGTTTCTTTATTAATGACAAATCAACCTATACCAAAGTGTTTTATACCCTACCTATGAACATTAATGGGTACGTCCAATTCCTCATAAATACATTGGACACTATTGTGAGGAGGAGAAAAAATATGCTTACTAAGTAGTCACCAAATAGCAGCGGTTACCTTCTTCACGCCGCTGGCAAGTATTGTATTTTGATAATGTTATAAAGATTTCCATTTTATTTCCAACCTCCATCTTGGTTATTTCTCATTCAGTGACAATACAAAGCCATCCTTGCAGAGGGACAACAGTGGTGTTATTTAACCCTTAGCTTGGGGATAAGGCAATTCATATCATTCTCCAAGGAGCATTAGCCTAAAAGTGAATGTAAATAGTACAACTGGAGTTTGAAATTGCTTATGATTAAGTCAGAATCCAGCCCGCTATTTTAGCCAGAAAATTCATTTTAAAAAGTTTGAAAATTTACATTCTATAAATTTGCAGCATATTTCCACCTTAACTTTTTTTTTAATTTTTAATTTATTCATTTATTAATCCCAACAATGGAATAAAAGAATTTTTCTTTTTATTAAAGAGGTAACTGAGGAAGGAAATTTTAAACTGTTAAAAACTAAATCTGGTCAGATATTTTTTATTAAATAGGTAACTGAGGTAGGAAATTTTAAACTGTTAAAAACCAAATCTGGTCACTTATTTTATCTAGTTTTGTTATGAAATTAATAATTAACAACTTATATCATCATTTTATTCACTATTCATCATTAGTTTCAAATCTTATTTTGATCATTCTTTTTCTAAATTCCTATTTTAACAATTTTGTCACAAATGTACAAAAAAGAATTAGATTATATACACAACAATATCAGGAAATTATTTGAATATTATAGGTTAATAAAACTGATAATAAATCTTAAAAAGAAATTCCCTTCTTACCTTCATCTTCACTTCTGGTACTGGAAATCATCAAAACTGTATAAACTATGAGTAAAAAGCAACGAGAAAAGTGGACAGGAAATTCCATGGTGTCTGCAATGTAAGATAATCCATTTATTTGAATTCCTAAGTAGTAAGTGAAGTTGGCAACCGTAGTCGAGGGTGACCCAAAGGCTCCCTTTTCTTTAGCTACAACACCGAGGTGTAGGGGAGGGTGCTACTCCTTTCCTTGGATTGCTTCACTTTACCCTTGATCCACACCTTATAATGCTGAGTGTTAAGCAAGGCGGCATCAAGTACCATTTTTTTTCAGTCTTTGGTATGACTCGACCTGGGATTGAACCCCAGTCTTCCGGACCATTGGCAAACACTCTACTCATTTGGCCAATGAATTTGAATTCCTACTTTTTCATCTATTCAAGCAAGAAATATCTATTTCAGTTTGATTAATTGTATATTTTCTCAAAAATTTGACGTTTGTAATTTTTTTAAAACTTTTACTTTAAGTGTCTTTCAAAAATTTGTTAACATTTCTATGGATGTTCCTTTGGGATATAATTATTTGAAAGTCTCCAACTGTCAACACATTAATCTTTCCGAGGTGGTTTCTGTAATATCAATTCTGCTTTTCTAATAAAGATACTCTCATAAAAATACTAACATTTTTTAATCACCTGAGAGATATTCCAAGAATCAGTTGACAGAGATGTGGAGACAAAGGTGCTCCCATAAAAGTGTCAACATTTTTCAAATCACCTTGTATACACAATAATCAAAGAATTCGAAACACCAGTACACTTAATTGTTCCCTCACCCCCTTGTATAAACAAACTTAGCTAGATAATAAGCAATGGGAGTGATTAAGAATAATTTTATTATGAAACATCTTCTCAATTACAAATACCCAAACTTTGTATATTGCTATCTATCATTCAAAAAATTCAATAACAATTTGCTTGGGTTTGATTTGGTTCCTTTGTTTAATGGCATATCAATTTGTGTAGGTTATTTAGTGCCAAAATTGGCATAATGAGTAAAGTGTTGGCTAATGGTCCATGAGACTGGGGTTCAATCCAAGGTCGAGTCATACCAAAGACTTAAAAAATGGCACTTGATGCCGCCTTGTGTAACACTCAACATTATAAGATACATATCAAGGGTAAAGTAGAGCAATCAAAGGAAAGGAGTAGCACCCTCCCTTACACCTCGGTGTAGTAGCTATTGAAAAGGGAGACTTCGGGTCACCCTCGACTAAAGGGAGACAATGTTACTTACTTAATGATACTATTTAACCCATAGCTTGCGGGGTGTGGGGAGCAGGTAAGGGAGTTCATACATTTCCCAAGAGTATTAAACCAAAAGTCAACATTTATACCAAGACCAGAGTTTGAACTCATTTATTATGAGAACGTGTCGATACTACTATATGGATGCACTACTTGGACACTAACAAAACGTCTGGAGAAGAAGCTAGACAGCAATTACACAAGAATGCAGTGAGCAATATTAAACAAGTCCTGGTGGCAACACCCCACAAGGCACCAACTATACGGCCACCTACCTCCCATCACGAAAACTATCCAAGTTAGACGAACCAGATATGCAGGACACTGCTGGAGAAGCAGGGACGAGCTCATAAGAGATGTACCCCTATGGACCCCCACATATAGCTGAGCAAAAGCAGGACAGCCAGCTTGAACATACATGCAGCAGCTCTGTGAGGATATGGGATGTAGCCCTGAAGACCGGCCAGAGGCGATGAATGATAGGGAGAAGTGGTGAGAGAGGGTCAGGGATATCCGTGCTGACGGCACGATATGATGATGATGATGATTATGAGAACAATCTGGTAATTACTTATAGTTTTCAATATTTTATATTATAAGAATTTTTTTGGTTCATTTGAAATAATCAAAATCAAAATTTAAACTTATACATTTGTTTTTAGTTTTAAATGATAAGAACAGTATAAACTGTGGTCTTACACTTAGAAAATAAGACTATATACATTATAAGTAATCTTTATTTCATCTAAAATTATTTAATTCAGAGTTTAAAATAATATTACACATTTAGTTTTAGTTTTGAATGACAAGAACAGGCTAAGCTTAAGCCTCATTGTTAAAAAATAGGACTTTATACTACATTAAGCATTGCAGATACAAGCAAGCAGACATTTTCTGCTTTCTTAATTCACTCCCCAAACCCTCTGATATTTTTTTAGAAATTTTCTCTTTCATTTTTATCTTATACCATAAAGTAATACAATAAAAAAAGTATGTTAAATATTTCAAATTGTTCAAAAGAAAATCTAACAAGGGTAACTCAACTATTTTTAATATATTGAATATAATATGATTTCTACACATATACATATGGACTCACTCACAAATACTCATTAAAAGTACAATGTATTTTGAATGAATAAAACTAATTCCAATATTTTACTTAAAAACAAACTAAATTATTTTCATAAACTGGATTTAATGCAATATCTAGAGTTGACAAATTAATGATACATTTTTGTACCTTAAACATACATTCCAGGCCAGTCTGGTGGGACTGTAGAATACATAGACTGCATCTCTACAAAGGGGTAAGACCCCCTCCCCAAGTAGTGTCCTTTTTATGACTTTAAACAATCTGATGGTGAGGTTCTTGTAATGCTGGAGCTTTGGGAAATGCAGAGTATCCCTTCATTGCTATTGCTCCCTGGTCCACTGTGACCAGGAGTGAAAGCACTTCATAGGGTCCTATCTATGGGTTAAATAGAACTGTTTGACATTTAAACTGAGTGCAAAAAAATGACATGCTAAATTGAATTGTTTGAAATGGAACTGTTTGATCATTTAACTGTGTATATTTACAAAATGTATTTAGAAATCATATATTTGATATATATGTATAAAGAGGATTTGGCATTAAATAACCAACATTGGTTGATATGCCATAAAATCAAACCAAACCGTATACATACATTCATGAATTGAATATGTTTTTTAACAGATAAAAACGCATATTACATTTTTGATTAAAATTCTAAAAAAAAATATTAAAAGAATAAAAAAAGTAAAAAAAAAAACTTGCAAAGAATTCCTAGTAATATTTTGCAAATACTTTATGTATTCCACTTCATGGCAATAAGAAAAAAATTACTTGGGTGAGTCAAAAATTACTAGTGTGAGTCAAAAATTACTAATTTGAATAAAAAATTACTAGGATGAGCCAAAATTTACTAGCTTAAGTCAAAAATTACTAGGGTGAGTCAAAAATTACAAGGGTGAGTCAAAAGTTGTGCAATATTTTGGTATATGCAAGTTTGCGGCATGTATATCAAGTGACCAAAGTAGTTCTGTTTATGGAAGGTACCCACTGTGTTAGGCAGTGTTGTGGAAGTTGGTGCCTTGACATGTTGTGCATTGCTTCACTCTGTGATTTAAATGTTACACAGATGAACATCCAACGTAGTCAAATCTGGGAACTTATGCATTATGAATTCAAATTAGGATATATATATATATATATATATATATATATATATATATATATATATATATATATGAATTCAAATTAGGATATAAACACTATGGAAGTAACCATGTTGCATGAAAGGTGAAAGTGTTGTTGATTGCAGTACAGTAAGCAGATGTTTCAAAAAATTTTGCTCAGGTTGTAAGAAGCTTGATGATCTAGCAATGTCAAGAAGGCCTAAACCTGTAGATAGAGGAAAAGTTTGTGAGTAACAATTGGAGAGTATCAGGTGAGTTCAGCATCTTACAATCCAGAGTGAATCATCACCTGCACAACCTTAGCAAAAGCATTTGAAGCTTATCAATCATACTTCATATAACCAAAATGTGATTAAACTTTTGATGACTCACCCTCATAAAAGATATACTACATTTTGATCAAGATCAAAATGATGAAAAAGAAAATTGTTGATTAATCAACCAGACAAAGTGAGTTGTCTTTTAGGATCTATAAATTTCTATATATATTTCTAGGAGGTGCCCGTGGTGTAATGGTTATCGTCGTAGGAAATGGACACGGCGACACGAGTTCAAATCCTCGACGAGACTGATTGCATTTCACATAGCACTAATACCCTTAGGAAAGGTATGAATCCAATTATTCTCCCTCCAGCTATGGGTAAATAGTAGGGCAGACTGGGTTCTTCAGCCTTGGTGAGGCAACTAGTCTAGGAGAAGGAACAACTCTGAATTCAAACCTGTTAAACTCCGCTTAAAAATTGACCTTGTGTCATATCCTGTCCGGGCGGAGGGGTTGGATAAATATGGTAGATTTCTATATTCCATCAGTATATTATTCTATCTTTTCTTTTTCTCTTAATTATTTTATTATACAAATCATAAGATATATTTTGAGAATCATAAGATATATTTGGTCAGGATTTTTAGATGCCATTAAAATTTGTTTGAAATGTCATATCTTTTTTAACACCTTAAATTTTTGTTGTTCACTGGTTGCAGAATAATACTCACATCATTGATTTTTTATATGAACTATCAGATTTTAAAAATACAATGATAAGAGTATTTCCCCTCAAGTGAACATCGTTGTTTTGTTGTTGTTTTTTTACATTCAATATTCTATATTTAAAAAAATCAATGATGTGCGTATTTGATGTAAGTATTAATGGCATCTAAAAATACAGGCAAAATATATCTTAGGATTCTCAAAATCATCTTATGATTTGTATAATAAAAATAATAAAAATATGTGACATTTAAATGATAATAAAAATATGTGATATCGAAAAATCCAAACCAAATATATCTTATGATTCTCAAAATTATCTTATAATTCGTATAATAAAAATTATGAAAATATATAACATTTAAATAATAATAAAAATATGTGACATTTAAAAAAAACAACAAATATATCGAATGATTCATAAAATATATTTCAAGATTCTCAGAATTATCTAATGATTTGTATAATAAAAATAACTCACCAAATTTTCAAAAGACCTTGCAATACATAGAACTGAAATTAGAGAAATAAGAGCTAAAAGTGGTAATAATCCAAGAAATTTTGTTTGTTAAGCTCTCAGATCACGTGTCAAAACATGCAACTTCAAAAATTATTAACAGATGTCATTGGTTGTTTTCATCTTCGTTTGTGACCCAGAAAGACAAAACATTTTGAACATTTAAGTATAGGATGACATACATAAACATGCATATATACATGTTCTTCATGTGTGCTTGTAAATGTTTATGCTCACACACACACACACACACACACACACACACACACACACACACTATATATATATATATATATATATATGTATATATATATATATATGTGTGTGTGTGTGTGTGTGTGTGTGTAGCGTTTGGGCTAAATTTTAAAGTTTGCATAAGAAAAGAAAACACAATATCATATTCCCAAAAAAAAGTATCAAAAAACAAAAAAATCAACCACTTAAAGTAGCCCCTCTCAACTTTCACCGCAGCATCAAGATGCTTTCGAAACATATATCCCTCAATGTGTCCATAGGCAGATCTTCGAACACCTCCTTAATCTTGGCCATCAGCTCGGCCTTGGTGTTGCAGGCAGAGTTGTTGGTGTCTTTCTCAACCGCACTCCACACATAGTAATCCATGGGATTACAGTCGGGGGAATTAGTAGGCCAGAAATTAGAATGTGTGAAGTTATTGAAATTCTCTAACAACCACTTCTGACACATTCCAGGGATATAGCAAGAAGACGAATCCTGCTGTCACATATACGGCCTTCCACCAGCAACCCTCTCCTGACATGGTGTGACCAAAGTCACCAGAAGCTTTATATAGTCGTCTTTATTGAGCCTAAGGCCTAGTTCAAAGATATAGAATGTCATGATGTCACCGTCACTAGAGACATGCGCAGAAACCATCACACTATGGAAGAACTTGGATTTCATGATGCGAGGGACACCGTATGGATTGTAGGCAAGTCACCTGTTGTTCTGGATGTTGTGCAATTGATCCTGGAAGAAGTTATTTTCATCTGGAAAGACCCACATCATCCCTACCTCAACAGAATACCTCAGCTAGCTTGGAACTATTTTTTTTCCGTCATGTGGTTCAACTTAGTTTTGCTCTTCAGAATTTGTCCCTCGCACCTCTTTTACGAATGGTAGCGAAGGTCCTCATTCATGGTCAGCATCATGGTGATGACTAATATCCATCTCTCTCGTTGAAACCCGGATTCCTTTGCTCGGATTTTCCATCACCTTGTCCAGCAGGTGATGGATGAATTCCGGCGCGTGGACAGTCAGAATGATTCCAGTGTCCCTTCATGTAGACCATGGTTTTTATAGTTTCCGTTGCAGCTGTCCACGTTACGTCTAATAGCCTTTATAGTTTTCGCAGAGCATTGAGAAACAGTTATGATTTCGGCATTTTAATACTTTTAGCGCGAATAACTCTTTTCTAAAATATGAATATTTATTTCTAAGAAAAAAATCAAACCGACACCGTGCGACACTTGATTTGGCCAAACTGGAAAAGAGAGAAGTAATCCCAGACAATCATATTTACCCAACCCCTCCACTCGGGCAGGATATGACACAAGGTCAATTTTTTAAGCGGAGTTTAACAGGTTTGAATTCAGAGTTTTCCTTCTCCTAGACTAGTTGCCTCACCAAGGCTGAAGAACCTAAAAGATACCGCCCACTATTTGTCGAGAACTACTTTTGGGACCCTCAGTACGAATTCGGGGACCAAACTGAAAGGCAAAAAAAATTAACCAGCAGAAGGGTTTCGTCACTCGCTTCTTGAATAGCCAATAAGTATTTCAAACTGTAAAGGCAAGAAGCTTGCCAAGAAATAAAACCAAAATCAAACGAAAGTACGAATTCGAGGACCAGACTGTCAAGGCAGAAAGGTTTCGTCACTCGCTTCTTGAAAAGCCGATAAGTTCAAACAGGCAAGAAGCTTCCCAAGAAATAAAAGTAAAATTAAACGAAAGTCGACAACGGAAATTCTACCAAGTTAAACAAGTGAAAGAAAATTCAACCGAGAATTCTGCTGAAAAGAACTTTACAGAAGATTCGAAATGTAATGAAAACTGAAATATTTCGACACAACTGAAAAGAAAAGAAAATACTCAAATTCAAAGAACTTTGTTTCCCCGGACACTCTCTCAGATTAGTTCCTGCAAATTACACTGAAATTTGCAACACTTTAACTTTTCTATCACTTTCTTTCTAGTTTCTTTTCGAATTTTTATTCCGTTCAACATTAGATTTTTTGAAGAGCATGTAGTTTGTTGACTAATCTTGGCAGTCTGTGTTGCGACTACCAAGTATTTATGTGTCACGATTGGATCGGTGATTCTAAGAATTTAATTTTTATTCTATTTTTAATAGATATTTGAAATCTTGTTTACTTATTGGTTAGTAAATAAACAATTGAGTCAGGTGGTCGGTTTACTATGACGTTCGCGTTAATCAACCAAAATTGGGTTTTTAATTCGTGCTACAAATACGTTTTCAGAAGCATTGGTTGTAATGTCTTCTGATTGGCGAAAAAGGGAAAAGAAATTTAAGGATAAAATAAAATTTGCAATATAAAGGAATTTAGGGGTAAAATTTGTAGGAATTTGAGTGTCACTAAAGCCAAGTTTAGTATTTAACTGGGTTATGTTTTTAGGGGGCTTTAGTGTGCTATTAACGGTAAATCAAACAGTAAATTTAAACAGTAAGTTCCGCAGCTTTCTAGTTCAGATACTAATTCGAAAAGTTCTCTACTGTTGGGATTAGATAAGAAAAACCATAACATAAAAAATAAAATAGAATAAGTGGGTAGAGTGTTCGTTGATGGTCCGGGAGACTTGGGTTCAATCCCAGGACGCGTCATACCAAAGACTTTAAAAATGGTACTTGATACCTCCTTGCTTAACACTCAGCAATATAAGGTACGTATCAAGAGTAAAGTGGAGCAATCCAGGGAAAAGATTAGCGCCCTCCCCTACACCTCGGTGTAGGAGCTATTTTAAAGGGAGCCCTCTGGTCGCTCTCGACTACGGTCACCAACTATCGTCCATTGCTTCCAGCAGGTCTTCAGGGCTACATCCCATTTCAGTACAGAGCCGCAGTAATTAGGTTCGAGCTGGTCGTCCTGCCTTTGCTTGTCCATGTGAAGGGGTCCACAGGAGTACATCGCTTATGAGCTCGTCCCTCTTTCTCCGTCAGTGTCCTGCATGTCTGGTTCGTCTAATTCTGATCGTTTTCATGATGGATGGTAGGTGGCCGGACAGCTGCTGCTTTGTGGGGTGCTGTCTATTTTCTTTTCCCCTGCTATTTTAACAAACATTCATCTCTATCTAAACAATACTTTTCATGAATTTCAAGTTCTGAAGAAGGTTATTAAAACCAAAACGTTCAACGTCGACTTTCATAATAAGTTCATCAAATTTGGATTATTTCGTTTTTTCTACTTTCTTCATATATATATATATATATATATACAAATTTCGTTGAATATAATAGACATTTTCTGTCTACATATTTTCTTGTTGATCCTTTCATATTGCCGTATTGATTTTATAGTATTCGGCGGGAATTGATTGATATATTTTCCATGATTATTTATTTCCCAAGTACTTTCTGCCCGACTTTGGGTCATCATCAAGGGAGGATGTATTACAAAAGTGATGTAACTTTTTAATGTACATTACTACTTGGTAAGAAGAGCATCTGGGCCGTTGCAATGTGTAACGTTTACTTTAAAAATTGTTCTATAAATAGTGTCAGTAGCTAAATAAACAAAAACTACAGATTCCCGAAGCACTACATATTAGAAACATGCAACCCGAACTTAACAGAATTAATTTTCAAACCAGTGCTCATGTACGTAAATGTCTTTAGCTACTGACACTAAACCTGAAGAATTAAGACACTCGTAAAGACTTGAGGATGGGTAACTAAGAATTGATTTTTATTTTTCATTGAATCCAGCTAATTCTCCTCCATATAGGATTATTTCATAAGATTTTCCTCTGTATGGCTTTTAAAATTTATGCCATTAATTTGAATAATTTAATCTACTTAGTTTAAGAAATATTTTATTAAACCAGAATGTTCTGTTAATTAAACAAAAAAAATTTATACCTTATCTGCATTTAGTTTACACCGTAAACTTATCATAAAAATATCAACACTCCCCAAGTTAACTTTCACATCTTATTTTTCTTTTATTGTTAATGGGTGTTCATATACATTTATTATTAATCTGTATTTATATTGCTAATGTATGTATGTTGTCAACATATATACTATTAATCAATATATTGTCCATTTATATATATATATATATATATATATATATATATATATATATATTCTTCATTTATATATTTTTCCTATCCGTGAGGTAAATATGTTGACTGTATTCCCTGCAAAGAAGAAAGACCTCTGATAAAAAAAAGTGGTGTCCAGTGTATGGTACTAAACTCCATATGGTAGTGAGACTCCAGTTCTGTAGGAATGTAGAATACCCCTTCATTGCCATTACTCCCAGGTCCACTCTCACCTAGAGTGGTAGTACCTGTTAGGGTCCCATCTATGAGTTAGATATATCTGTTTGCAAATTATTTACATTAGATAGGAATACTTGATATCATATAACCATGTGCAAAAACTCTTAAGAAACTATGCACATAATGTAGATATAACTGTACAATGTATGTGATTCCCTAACCTGTTGGCATAAAATATCCCTAATGGGTTGGAATGTGACTTAAATCAATCAACCAATCATCTGATTTTCCAGATTTTTTCTAAAATCTATATATGAATGTGAAGCAGAAAATTTCACCATTTAGTATTTTAGAGGAATCTATTACATATATACTTAAGAGCAAAACAAAACAGAAAAAATTACCAGCTGATAAGCTTTATTGTCTAAGTCAACATGACCAATTACTTAAGGCAATAGACTACCCAGATAGTTTGGTTTGTTGAGTGGTTGGGTTTTATGGCATATCAACCTTTATAGGTTATTTAATGCCAAATCCATTTTTAAACAAATAATCAGCTCGAATTCAAACAATTCAGTTCAGCAGAAATACACAGTTTAATTGTCAAAAACATTTCTATTTCAAGCTATTCAGTTTAGTCAAACTGTTCTAATTCAAACAATTCAGTTCCGCATAAGTATACAGTTTAGTTCTATTTAACCCATAGATAGGACCCTATCAGGTGCTACCTCTTCGAGCCATAGTGGACCTTGGAGCGATAGCAATAAAGGGGTACTCCACATTCCCCAAAGCTAGAGTATTACTGGAGCCTCACCATCAGATTGTTTAGTGCCATATCCAGAACACTTGTTGGGGGACTCCTACCTCTGCAGAGATGCAGTTGGTGTATTCTACAGCCCCACCCAATTGGGCAACTCTACCCAGATAGGTTTAAAAACTTATCGGCAACATTTGTATTCTTTTGGAGGTGCTTGTAGCATAAAAGTTATTGTCATAGGAAGGGAACATACATACATACATACATACGTACATATATATACACTACCAATGTTCCGTACTGATATGCTTACCCCCACATGCATATACATACATATATGCTATGTCTATATACAAACATACTCACATATATATATATATAAATACTTACAACTGTATGTATATGCATTATTACACCTGAATATATGCACGTAAGAACAGAAAAGCTTATAATGTCACACTTTTCTTTTATTGTTGCTTTGTTTTTATTTCTAACAGTGGTTATTGTTGTGAGAATTGGACATGAGGATCCAAGTTCAAATCCTAGGTGAGGCTGTTTGTATTTCACATAGTGCTAATACTCTTGAGAAAGGTATGAATCCAACTATTCTTTCTCCAACTATTAGTTAAATAGTAGGGCAGACTGAGCTCTTTAACCTTCGTGAGGCAACCAATCTAGAAGAAGGAAAAACTCTGAATTCAAAGTTGTTGAACTCCTCATAAAAAACTGACCTTGAGTCACATCCTGTTATTTGTGGAGGGGTTGAGTAAATACATTACATACTATCTATGCCCCCATACCTGTACTGATACATACCCCCATATGCATATACATACGAGGTGCATTCAATAAGTTTCCAGACTTTTTTTGTATATGCATTTAAAATTGTCGAAGACTCTTGAAAATTCAATATGTTATTGCTATACATCTTATGAGATGAATGACCAATTTTTATGATTTCAGGTTCAAATGAACAGCTACAGCAGGAATTGGAATACACCCTAAAAAAGCTTAATTGTCACAGCTGGTGAATTTCAAAAATGCAATCTGACACTTTAGAAGAATGATATGCAATAAAATTCTGTTTTAAACTTGGAAAAAATGCCACAGAAACGTATGGAATGCTTCAGACTGCTTTTTTACCATCTTGCATGAATCGAGCATCAGTTTTTGAGTGGCATAAGAGATTCAAGGAAGGCACGGAGTTTGTGAGGGATGATGAGAGGTGTGAGAGGAGTAAGGAATTCAATAGACCAGAGTTGATTGGCCCAAGGGTTAGGGTTAGGGTTACTATGTTGAGGTTTTAAGGGAGTTCAGCTAGAGATTCCGTCGGAAGAGGCCAGCACTCTTCAAATTAGGTCTGTGGCATTTCCACCAGGACAATGCACCAGTCCACAACTCCATCCTTATCACAGACTATTTGACCAAGATGGACATCAAGACAGTTCCTCAACCTCCCTATAGTCTAGATCTTGCTCCCTGTGACTTTTGGTTATTCCCTAAGCTCAGAGGCTGTCGTTATGAGACAATTGAGGAGATGAAAGAGGCTGTGGCGAAGGTCATTGACACGCTCACACAAGAGGACTTCGATGGGGCCTTCCAGAAGTTGTTGGAACGGTACAACAAGTGCCTTGCAGCCGGAGGAGATTACTTCGAATGGGGACTAGAGTTTCATGTGTGTACTATCAATAAAAGTGCCCATACGAAAAAAATCTGGAAACCTATTTAATGATCCCCGTATATATACACTATGTCTATATGCATACATTCTCACTTCAACATATATACATATATATATATGTGTGTGTGTGTGTGTGTGTGTTATAGCACCTGAATATATGCATCTAAAAATAGAAGAGCTTATAGTGTCAAATCTGTTCTTTTGTTGTTTAGTTTTTATTTCTAGCAATAGTTAATGTTGTGAGAATTGGATATGAGGAACTAAGTTCAAATCTAGGTGAGGCTGTTTGTATTTCACATAGCACTGATACCTTTGAGAAAGGTATGAAGCCAACTATTATCTCTCTAACTATGGGTAGATAGTAGGGCAGACTGGACTCTTTAACCTTGTTATGGCAACTAATCTAAGAGAAGGAAGAGTTTGAATTCAAACTAGCAGTAGACCTGGAGAGTGATGAGTTCTCTCAGGCTTGGTTGATTGTTTGGGTTTTATGGCATATCAACCTTTGTAGGTTACTTAACGCCAAATTCTGTCTATACGTATATACATTCAACCAAAGATTTCTAAACAAATACTTCGTTGGTAAATTTTTTTATAAGCAGGATTTCATTTGTTTGCACAAGATTAACCAGTTTTATTTCGTCATATTTTTTAGTACAACCGCGTCTCTCTCAAACAGATCGATTAAACAATTCACTTTGAAAAATCGCTTTTTGATGACAGCGAAAGCTCTGCATTCTATATTCTGCATGGCTATTCCTGCCCAAAAGATGTTTCATAAGTAACGCTCCTGTGACCAAATCAAGTCATCGGACCAGTGAAGTTGATAATAATGCTCATTTGTTATGATTTCTTTTTAGATAGATGAAAATTATTATTTTGCTAATGTTGATTCTTGTTAGAAAGAAGTAATGTTAAAAGAAAATGTAGCTACAACAGTAAATACAAGTAGCCAGAGAGGAAAAATGAGACAAGGCAAAAAATTTAGGAGAAAATGAATAGTAATTCAAGCTAAATTATGAATATATGAGAGTCATTCAATAAATAAGGTGAAATATTTCCTAAGGAGTTGGCAATAGGAAGAATCGTTTATCATCATCATGTCGCGCTATCAGCACAGATATCCCTGACCCTCTCTCGCCACCCCTCCCTATCGTCCATTGCTTCCGGTGGGTTCTCAGGACTACATCTCATATCGGAACAGAGCTGCTGTATGTAGGTTTGAGCTGGTCATTCTGCCTTTGCTTGTTCATGTGGAGGGGTCCACAGGAATACTTGCTCCTTTTTAAGGAAAACAAAAGTGATGAATGCTTTCATGTCTGAAAAGGCTGTCAGCATGACCTTCTTTACTGATCCCTGTGCCTGGAACTTTTTCTTTACTGAAGAGTCTGTGTGTTTCTAGTCCATGGACTGTCTTTTAAACTCATGCTTATAATGGCAAACCCATATTTTGCCCATTTGTAAACATTTTTTGACTAAAACATTATTCTCTCTATACATCACATATTCTTCTGTAAAGTTCATATTGTTTGCACTTCTCAACAAGCAAAAATTTGATGACAGACCTCTGTTGAAAGCCTGTTTGATTTTCCACCATTTTGAATAGTCTCAAAACAAATATTTTTTGCAAGATTAAAATATTCTTTGCTGTAAACCAATTCCAAACAATGCACAGTTTATTTCTTTGGAAAAAAAATTCTGAAAAAAACAATTTATTTTGCTTTTCAAAAATTCTGAAAAAAAACCCTTTATTTTGCTTTTAAAAAAAAAACCTTCCTTTTATTTATTAAATGATGAGAGATAAATTTCCTTGATTTATTGAATGACCCTTGTATGATGTATATGTTTACATTTGTTTTATAAAAGCAGATAATTTACTCCAATAAGCGAGAAGCGAAAACAACAGAAAGAATTAAAACCAGTAATTTGAGATTTACGTGGCCTACTTGACTGAAAAAAAATCCTCATATCAAATCCCCGACAGAAATGTGTTTATTGTGTTTCAAGTTTTCCTATGTTACAATCACAATAATAAATTCATGAGGTGCATACAAAAGGATGATGATGATGATGATTATTATTATTATTATTATTATTATTATTATTATTATTATTATTATTATTATTATTATTATTATTATTCACTTATTAGAGCTTTTCACATCAGTGTTAGCCGATGGTTTTTCACTGGAGTCTGAGTGACAGCAAGTCTCCTCAAGTCTCCAGGAATCTTCTTAGTATTCTGGCCGTTCTCAATAATGCTGTCGTTTGGATGGTGTCCACCCGTCCGCCAACTTCTAACTCCTCCAGTCCCTTTAGTAATCCTTTGGTGACTGTACCAAAAGCACCAATTACAATTGGTATAATTGTCACCTGCATGTTCCACAGTTTTTTCAATTCCCTAGCAAAGTCGAGGTACTTATCCTTCTTTTCACATTCTTTCAGTTTTATTCTGTGGTCAGCCGGGTCAGCAAAGTCGACTATTTTGCAAGTTCTCTTTTTTTTTTTCTTTTTTTTTTTTTTTTGTTGATCATTATTAAGTCTGGTCTTCTGGCCGAGATTAGGTGATCCATGTGTTTGTCGAAGTCACATATTATTATTATTATTATTATTATTATTATTATTATTATTATTATTATTATTATTCAATTTTCAGTTTTATTCTCCATTTCTTAAAATCTTTCACTAGTTCTTTTTCAAAGATCAAGGGTGAGAGAAGGAAGTAATTATATGTGTTCAATGTATTTCTATTTTTACTGTCTCTTTTAAGTGATATTTTTCATTCACATTGTCAATGCTTTTCTAAGGAGATAACCAGTTCCACAAAGTGCATTTTTTTTGTATTTTATATAGGCTGGGACTTCTAGGTATCATGTTACTGTGTTTCTCTGTCCTTTTCTTGATTATACCCAGTTCTCCCACTATTACTGGCACAGTGGTAGTTTTAAGGTCTCACATTTTTAAATTTCTATTTCTAGGTTTTTGAATTTATTTATTTTATTATACTCTTTGACTGATATGCTATTTTCTGATTGTATTGACATATCAATCAGACGGTATATTTTTCCTTTATAGTCCTTAACTACAATATTTATACCAATGAGCCTAGCGGGTAGAGTGTTCGCTAATGTTCCGGAAGACCTGGGTTCAATCCCAGGTCGCGTCATACTAAAGACTTTAAAAATGGTACTTGATACCTACTTGCTTAACACTCAGCGATATAAGGTACTTATTAAGGGTAAAGTGGAGCAATCCAGGAAAATGAGTAGCACCCTCCCCTACACCTCAGTGTAGTAGCTATTGAAAAGGGAGCCTTCTGGTCACCCTCGACTACAGTCGCCAACTTTACTATATTTAGTCTATTGCTCTTTATTTTTCTCTCAGTCAGGATAACAAGATTCTAAAGAATGGTAGCTCCTGTGGTCTCTGTAATTGGTTCTGATTGGTGTTTATACCATTTTCCCCAATCCAATATTCCCTCATATTTACATACTTTCCAATGAATGTAATGTCCTATTCTGTCATGACTTTCTTTATATTCTATTGGGGTTAGGATCAGTCCACTGGTCACTAAAGGGGTGTCCTTGTGATGTAATGGTTAAGGCACTGGGCAGTGGAATCGTAACAAATGAGTTTGAACTTCAGTCGTACTATTATGTTCACTTTAGACAAGGGGTTCACACCTTTGAAAAGGTATGAACCCCCCGTCCTCCAAGCTATGGGTTAAATTGTACCACTACAGTTCTAGAAAGATGGCTTTGGCATTAAATAACCCACGAAGGTTGATGTGCCATTTAACAAAAAAAACAAACCAAACTAGTCGCTAAAGTTTTTTTTTTCTTTTTTTTCTTTATTATTTTACTCGTTTGAGAGTTTTTCTCACCAGCATTAGCTGATGGTTTTCCACTGGTGTCTGAGTGATAGCAAGTCTCCTCGAGTCTTCAGGACACTTCTTAGTATTCTGGCCAATCTCAATAATGCTGAGGTTAGAATGGTCTCCACTCATCTTCTTATTTTTAAGTCCTCCAGTCCCTGTACCAGTCCTTTGCTGATGGTACCAAGTGTGCCAATTACAAGTGGTATCACCATCACCTTCATGTTTCATAGTTTTTTCAATTCTCTAACAAGGTTCAAGTATTGATCTCTCTTTTCGTCTTCCTTCAGTTTTCCCCTGTGGTCAACCAAAATGGCAAAGTCCACTATTCAGCAGGTTCGTTTTTGTTTTGGTTTTTTTTTTTTGGGGGGGGGGTGAGTATCACTTGGTCCACCCAGTCGTGTCTAGTCTTATACTCTCTTTGCTCTAATTTACTGCATTCTCTTATTATATGATTAATGTCTTCATTGTTTGAAGGAATGGAAGAACACTAATTGGGGACGTCTGACTACAAAGCACCGTCAGCTACATTTGCATGAGGTATACAAATAGGTCTCAACAGCATATGTGTGAGACACATATAAGTAAAGTTGGCGACTGTAGTTGAGGGCGACCAGAAGGCTCCCTTTTCAATAGCTACTACACCTACATCAATCAGGACAGATAGCAAGATAGAGTCAAGGGAAATTGTACTATCAGCATGCCTAGATGATAAGAATAAGTAAGTAAAGTTGGCGACTGTAGTTGAGGGCGACCAGAAGGCTCCCTTTTCAATAGCTTCTACACTGAGGTGTAGGAGAGAGCGCTACTCCTTTCCCTGGATTGCTCCATTTTACCCTTGATACGTTGCTGAGTGTTAAGCAAGGAGGTATCAAGTATCATTTTTAAAGTCTTTGGTATGGCTCGACCTGGGATTGAACTCAGATCTCCCAGACCATTGGCGAACACTCTACCCACTAGACCAACGTGGTCCATTGGCAGCTATTGTTATAGGACGTATCATGGATATTACCAACTCAACACATTGAACTTGAAAAATATTCAATGTTTGCATTGGACTTGTAGCAGAAAGAATAACAAATTATTATTTAGTGCAGGAATGGCTTTGGCCGTTGGATTTTGAAATTATACATTTCCTCCAATGAGAATGACCGATGCTATTCTGCCCGAGCACACCTTCCTGGGCACCATAAAAGGCAGCGCTAACCATGCTCGGCCTCTCTTTCCCTTTCCTCCTTGCTGGCAGCAAGAAGGGCCAAGCCGACACGAGAGATAACATTTCTCCTTCTCCCCCGGGACGATTCCAACAGCAGACAGAGGGACTTTTCATCTCAAGAGAGCACATTTCAACATTTGTTCCTCTGATTCCTTTAGGAGACCATTTCCTTGTCATTTATTTCTCCCTCCTAAACCAAATGGACCCCGAAGCGTCTGGCTAAGTACTAAATTCCCACACAGCCATTAACAACTGTCTTACTAACCTCTTCGACTCACAGCACAAGGAAAAACTTTTTCTCAAGCTGTCATTAAACTACAAAATTGAAAACCATCAATATCAACGCTTTCATTATTTAAAATCATTCTTTTAATATAACAAGAGGCAACAGAAGTCTACAACGTCAACTGCCATTTATGTTTAAATGGTAATATCATCTGCTCTCATGCTAATAGACTCAAGAAAGTTTCAGTAATTGGGTCAGACTTTGAATTTTAAATTCTTTCACCTCGTTTAGTTTGATTTGGTTTCGTTTCGTTTCTTCGTTTAATGACATATAAAACTTCATGCATTATTTAATGCCAAAACCATCCTTGTAGAAAAACAGTAACGGTGCGATGTAACTCATAGCAAGGTGGATATGAGAGTTTATACCTTTTCCAAGGGTATTTTTCCGAAAGTAAACTTAATAGCATGACTGAAGTTTGAACTCGCTTACTACAATGTTGTAGTCAAGCACGTTAACCACTACACCACAAGGACTCCTCCCACAATGCCACAGAGACTTAGCCTCTTTCACTCCGTAATTTACCAATTGTACAAATTAAATTATCAGCAAAAAAATGTTAACAAAATTCAAGGCATAAAGTTGTTAGATTGTTCAATTTATTGTATATTAATGTCACTCCTCAAATTTATCGTAGTCCTGTTAATGAGGTTTAGAATATATTAAATATATACCCTACAGAGAGATAGAAAAAATAAAAACCAAAAAGAGGATAACCCAGATATGAGACTAAACTGCATCAGATAGTGAGGCTCCAGTTCTGAAGATCTAGGGAGGGTAGAGTACTCCTTCGTTGTCATTAATTCCAAGTCCACTCTTACCTGGAGTGGTTACACCTGCTTGGATCCCATCTACGGATCAAATAGATCCGTTTAAAAATTATTTGCATTCAATAGGACCATGTGCCTAGGAAAAACTCCTTAGAAACAATTACACAAAAAAATTAAATATCAGTGTATAATGAACACAATTCCCTACCCTCAAGGCAGATTAACATACCATTAAAATCAATCAATCAATCAAATCTATCAGCAATAATTTCATTTCTTATATGTACTGTTCTATTAATGCTTTTATCAGATTTAATAAGAATAAACGATGACCAATGGTTGATCATTAAACATTTGGTCATTCATTGAAATTTTGTTATTCATATTCAATTACATTTATTTCATGGTTTAATGTTTCATGCCTCAGCCACTATCAATCTTTAAAGCATTTATAGTTTATTATTTTTTATTTCTTGCAAGTTTTTCACACCAGTTTTAACTGATGGTTTTTCACTGAATCCTAAGTGACAGCAAGTCACCACTGGTCTCCAGGACCCTTGCAATAATTCTATTTAAACTTAACAGTTTCTTTTCCTGTTCTCTGGGCCTTTGGGGACCATTTCAAGGGCACCATCTACAATTGTTAGCACTTTCACCTTCATGTTGTGCACCTTTTTCAGCTCTTTCGCAAGATCCTTGTATTTGTCAATCTTTTTCTTGTCTTTTCAATCTCTTGTCTACTGGAATCTTAAAATCCGCTTAATGTTTCTAGGTCTTTGGGGACTGTTTCTAGGGCAACATCTACAATTGACTGTTGGGATGCTTAAATGTGCCAGATGACAAGTTATTATTATTATGATTTCACTTCATGCAAGCTTTTTACTGTATAACATTACCACACCAACACGCCACTAAAGAAAAATACAGGTGTAACATTACCCTTTAAACACAACACAAAACAAGTTTGTTGGTTACTTGATACGAAGGTTTGTTTTTAATTCTCCATCCTAATAGTAGTTGCAACAAGAGAGAGAGAGAAAGAATATGTCACCTGTTTAGATATACAGTAAGATGAGAGCCTCAAGAGAGTGATAACGTAAACAGCAGACTTAGTCTTTTCGTCTCTGACCTGGCTGATTTGGTTGTAGTTCGTGGTGCGTGAATTTCTTAGAGTCTCATGAGGTCTCTCTGTCCACTTTGGATCACTGACTTTCTGAACTCTGAACTAACGAAACTAACTCACCACTAAAAATCTCCGTGCTTATATAATATATTAGTTACCTCATCAACTAATGTTATAAGAACACGTGTTGTTAACTTTCCAGTATAACATCATCACTGAAACCTTCCAGCCACACCCATCACTCAATCCTCAGCTGACGAAGTGTTTATTTTAAACATCCTGTCCACAACCCCGAGTTCAAAACAAAACCTTATTTTGACATGGATATGACATGGTTTGCATGGTATACAAGTCCAGACCTTTAAAAAATTGCATGCTTTCACACAATTTGCCTTCAAATGCAACTTACACTTCAACCCAAAGATTTTAGCTAATTTATAGTTTATCACCACAAATAAAATAATTAACTAATATAACCAATTACCAACCTTAATTATGTTACACTGGAGTCTCAATGACAGCAAGTCTCCTCAGGATTTCAAGAATTTTCTGAGTCTTCCAGTTGATCTTAACAATGCTATTGTCTGTATGGTCTTGTTTTTTTTCATTTGATTTCCAATTCCTTCAGTCTCCTTTCCATGCCTTTAATAATTGTTCCAAGTGTTCCAACTACAATTGGTATTACCATCACCTTCATATCCTACAGTTTATTTAGTTCCCTGGTAAGATCCAAATATTTATTCATTTTTTATTTTACTTTTATTCTAACTCTGTAGTTAGCTGAAACAGCAAATTCTACAAGATGGCAAGTTCTTTTTACTGGTTAATTAACACTTTGTAAAGTCTTTTGGCCAGGATTCAGAATCCCAGAGAAATTTATGTCTCATTCTTTAGGATGGATTCTGGTTTATGCATATACAATTTGGTAGTATGGTCAAATTTCAATTTCTTGCACAATTCCCAGTGGATCACTTCCCCCAGTCAGTCATGCTTAGTCTTATACTCCTAGTTTGCTACATTTACTTATGTGATTAATTGTTTCATCTCTGTCCCCACATGTAAGTAAGTTGGCCGACTGTTGTCAAGGGCAATCCAAAGGCTTCTTTTTCAATAGCTACTTCACTGAGGTGTAGGGGAAAATGCTACTTTCCTTTTATTGATCCACTTACCCTTGATCTGTACCTTATAATGCTGGGTGATAAGCAAGGAGGTATCAAGTACCATATTTTGAGTCTTTGGTATGACTCAACCGGGGATTGATGTCCAGTATCCCAGACCATTGGCAGACATTCTGCCCTCAATGTCAATGGGCAGGTACTTTTATATAATTGATCCTTATGGTGTTGTTTCATGCTGCTATGAGAAGAGATTCAGTTTCTCTCTCTAGGTTTCTCTTTCATAGCCATGTCTTGACCTTCTCATGTGAGATTTCACCAGTTTTTCACTTAAAATATCCATACAGTGGTTTTTCTTCCTATTTCTGCTTCCTAGTTTTTGTCGTTTTTCTGTTTGTCTTTATGTTGTCAGTGCTGTTACTAGCCACTGTAATTAGTCTTTCTTGGCTCTATTTAATGTAGTCATGGGCCATTGGCTTAATGAGTAGAGTGTTTGCCAATGGTCCAGTAGACTAGGGTTCAATCCCAGGTCGAGTCATACCAAAGACTCAAAAAATGGTACTTTATGCCGCTTTACTTAACACTCAGCATTATATGATAAGGATCAAGGGTAAAGTGAAGCAATCCAAGGAATGGAGTTGTGCCCTCCCCCTACACCTCGGTGTAGTAACTATTGAAAAGGGAGCCTTCAGGTCACCCTCAACTAAGGTCACCAACTTTACTTTTTTCTCCCTAGTCCATTTTAAGAATAACTGTCCAGATATTTATCCCTTTGATGAGATTTTGGCTGCAGAACTTCATTTCAAGAAGTTTTCACATTTGTCTGAGGTACTCTTTTCTTATTTTTTTTCTTTCATCTCTGCTTGTTTGATGGTATCTACTTCCAAAATTCCCAAATACTTGTAATTTTCCTTTTCTCCAAACAATCTTATTCTTTATCATCTTACTTTTTTGAGAGTTTTTCACAATGCCATTAGTTGATGGTTTCTTTTATTTTCAGTCTATGGTCCAGTGGAACAGCAAAATCCAGAAGATGACAAATTCATTTCTTTTTGTTAATTGACATAAAGTCTGGCCTTCTGGCTGGAATTGGGGGGATCTATTTGTATCTCAAAGTCCCAGAAAATTTTATGCATCTCATTTTCTAGGCCAGATTCTGATTTATGGATATACCATTTGTCATCATGGTCAAATTTTAATCTCTTGCACAATTCTTAGTGAATTCCTTTTCCCACCCATACATGCCTACGCTTGCACTCCTTTTGTGCCAGTTTGCTGCATTCACTTATTATATGATGAATTGTTCCATTTCTGTCACTACATAATTTACACTGTTGCACATGTTTTGACATAATTGCTTCTTATAGCATTGTTCTGTGCTACTATTAGAAGAAATTTAGGCTCTCTCTTCAAGTTTTCTCCTTCTCAGACTTGTTCAAGTCATCCTGTGTGCATTTTCCTAACTTTGTTGCTTGAAATATCTATACAGTTGTTTTTCTTCCCATTTTTGTTTTCAAGATTTTGTTTTACTGTCTGTTCCTAGATTATTCCTATTGCTATTGCTGTTTGTTTGCCAATGGTCTGGGAGACTAAGGATCAATCCCAGGTCAAGTCATACCAAAGACCCAAAACATGATACTTAAAGCTTCCTTGCTTAACACTTAGCATTATAAGGTATGGAACAAGGGTAAGTGGAGCAATCCAGGGAAAGAAGTAGTACCATCTCCTATACCTTGGTGTTGCAGCTATTGAAAAAGCAGCCTTCGGGTCGCCCTCAAATAGGATCAGCCAACTTAGTTATTACTGTTACTGGCTGCCGTCACTAGTCTTTCTTGGCACTTTTTTCTATCCCTATTACCATTATCATTAATATCAATGCATTATGGTGGATGTCTATTCGTCAATGTTTGAGATCAAGAAACAATTTGTGTACTTCAACATCTTCTCAGCAAAGTCAACTGGGACTGTAGAATACACAGACTACATTCTGCAGAGGGTTAAGACCCCTCACCCAAGTGTTCTAGATATGATATTAAAACATCTGTTGGCAAGGCTCCAGCCTTGGAGATTTGAGGAATGTGAAGTACTCCTTCATTGCCATTGCTCCCAGGTTCACTCTGACCTGAAGAAGTAGCACTTGATAGAGTCCTATTTATATGTCAAATAGAACAAACTGTGTGCAAACAAATGACTGATGTTAGATTGTGACTGTTACAGAGCAATACTTGAAACTATTTAACTGTGTGCAAAAAAGAGCTCATGTTGCATATTAACCCCGGCCCAGCTGTCAAAATAGGAAATGCACCGGTGTAAATAACAGGTGCATCTGGTCGAAGGTATCAAGGGGATAAGCTTGACTGTCGACAGGTTGAATTGAGTGGGTGTAAAACAATAATATAACTCGGTGCACAGGAAGTTCGAGTTAGTTGGAGAGAAGATGCTGGAATGAGGACCATGTCCCAGAGAGGCTGGGCCCCCAGGCCCCTGGTTGAGCAGCCCAGGAGAACGGGAAAGAAATGCTGTTATGGCCATAAGAGTGGGGGTCAATATGTTGCAGTTCTGTTCAGTCTCCAACTCACCTCTCACACAGTAAAACCTTTAGTAACCCTTTCGAACCCTTTCAAATAAAGTGAGAGGTATATTTTTCTAAAGAAGCATCTTCCTCGTCCTTATAGCATTGAATATGTTTCTGCATGTATATGTGTATGTATAGTGGTCATGGCTATGCAACACTCAGACTCATTTATGAATGTTATTTACAAAATTATTTTACAAATCATATATATATCTAATATATATGTATACACAGGATTTGGCATCAAATAACCTACAATAGTTGATATGCCATAAAGCCCAACCAAAACAAATCATATCTAATATATATGTATAAAGAGGGTTTGGCATTAAATAACCTACAATGGTTGATATGCTATAAAACCCTGTCTAGTGGCTCGTACCACGTGACTTCCAGTATCTCGGAAGTATAAAAGACATGTTTCTTAAGCACGTCGGTACTGAAAGATCTCGGTTAGTAGTAAGACCAACTTCAGACGTAACACCCACAGCGCGAGACTTATAATATTTGTCCGACTGTACCACTTCAGTTAATAAATAATTAACTCTATTTCACTGTGTATCTCTTCCTTACCACAACACAACAAACCCAACCAAACCAAATCCTATATAAATTGATATATGTATAAAGAGGATTTGGCATTAAACAATCTACAATGATTAATATGCCATAAAACCCAATGAAACCAAATCATATATATTTAATATATATGTATAAACAGGATTTAACATTAAATAACCTAAAATGGTTTATCTGCCATAAAACCAAACCAAACCAAATCCTATATATTTAATATATATGTATAAAGAGGATTTGGCATTAAATAACATACAATGGTTGATATGCCATAAAACCCAACCCATCCCAACCAGCATCTTCTTCACTATTTTGCCAATCACAGCAGTTTGGACACTTTCAACATTTTCTCAAATCTTTAATTTCTTAGTTTTTCTTTCCCTTTTTTGCTTTCTTTACAACATTTATTAATATTTTGTATTTGCTATTTTGTTATCACTTGTTTTACATTTATAACTGGATTTCAGTATTCTTTTTCTTGCTGTACTGTTGTTGGCAACAATAGTATAGTCAAGGGCGACCAGAAGGCTTCCTTTTCAATCGCTACTACACCAAGGTGTAGGGGAGGGTGCTACTTCTTTCCCTGAAAGTAAAGTTGGTGACAGTAGTCGAGGGCAACCAGAAGGCTCCTTTTCAATAGCTACAACACTGAGGTGTAGGGGAGGGCACGACTTCTTTCCCTGAAATTAAAGTTGGTGACCGTAGATGAGGGCAACCAGAAGGCTCCCTTTTCAATAGCTACTACACTGAGGTGTAGGGGAGGGCACTACTTCTTTCCCTGAAAGTAAAGTTGGCGACTGTAGTCAAGGGCAACCAGAAGGCTCCCTTTTCAATAGCTACTACTCCGAGGTTGTAGGGGAGGGTGCTACTCCTTTCTCTGGATTGCTCCACTTTACCCTTGATACGTACCTTATATTGCTGAGTGTTAAGCAAGGAGGTATTGAGTACCATTTTTAAAGTCTTTGGTAAGACTCGACCTGTGATTGAACTGAGGTCTCCCGGACCATTGGCGAACACTTTACCCACTAGGCTAATGAGCTGGTAGTTAAATTGCAAATCCCATCATAACAAAATGAACATTCTTAGATACTATTAAAGATCCAAATCCAAATCAAATTCATTAAATATCTTTCGCTGTCTCTCTGGTCACATTACCTGGTTTAGTCATAGAGGTGCAACACATGTAGCATGTTTTGGACACAAATAACCAGGCAGAGTCCATCCCACTTTAGATATACAACTGACTTGAATTCAGAGTTTTCCTTCTCCTTGACCAGTTGCCTTACCAAGGTTAAAGAACCTAATCTCTCCTACTATTTATTCATAACTGGAACCAGCATCATTGAGTTTCTACTGTTCCCAAAAATATTAATGCTATGTGAAATGTAAACAGCCTCATTCAGGATGGAACTCAGGTCACTATGTCCACTTCTGATGAAAATAACTACTACACAACAAACATCTTTCTCCTTGTTCATCAATATAAGAATATTAAAAGACCCACCAATATCATAATTTTCAACAATGATTTATCCCTATTTTACGACTAAAAGCTAATGGGTCGAATATACCAGATATTTCATCCTAGTTGGTAGCAGTCTAGAAGTCAAAAAGGACAGACCCAGATCTTAGATTCTTCAGCTGCTGAACCAAAAATATAAATCTCAAATTTCATGGCAATAACCAAGTTTCATCTTCAAAGGAATTCAGGATGGACATACAAGTAAGCAATTAAAAGAAAATACTAAAAACATTTACATACACTGTACATGGACAGAAATTAATACTCAAACAAAAACACATTTTGTAAATTATTGTTTACTGCCAAAATAATACATAAAAAGATACAACCTATTCAACTCAACCTCCTTTTATTTTCTTTACTGTTTGTTTATTTTATTCTATAATTCATTTCAACATGGACCTTTTTATCATATTTACCGAGAAGACTCTACTGTTACAATATCAACCTACATTTGTTATAAAATCATTATGTATAATTTATTTGAATTCTTGTTACCGTTGTAATAATACATTTCTTTTTTTTCACTTTAAATATACTTTAAATATATATCATCTATGAGGTATATATAGTTTACTTTTCTAATTCTTCTTATTTAACTTAGAATGTATTCTGAGTACCTTACTAATAATGCTCATATATATATATATATATATATATATATATTGTATTATAAGAGTGTTGGTCGTCAGTAACTCACTTTGAGGATATGCATCGAACCAAGTGCAATATAATATGGAGAGTGCTCAATATCTAAGATAGAGCTATTATATGATAATGATAAAAAATAAGTATATATATATATATTTAATCCATGGAAAATATTCTGCAACCTTAGGTTTCATGAAGTTTATAAAACAACATTCATCTGGCAGTTAAGAAAATGGAATTGATCTTCTTAACTGCCTGATGAATGTTGTTTTATAAACTTCATGAAA
Organism: Sepioteuthis lessoniana; assembly: GCA_963585895.1. Lineage (NCBI taxonomy): Eukaryota > Metazoa > Mollusca > Cephalopoda > Myopsida > Loliginidae > Sepioteuthis > Sepioteuthis lessoniana. The sequence continues at coordinate 59,684 of CAUZXS010003315.1, forward strand.
CCTAAGGTTGCAGAATATTTTCCATGGATTAAATATATATATATATATATATATATATAATATATATATATTTATTATCATCATATATATATATATATATATATATATATATATATATTAGAAGGTCATTAAATAAAGTGAAATATTGCTGTAGAATAACAACAACAATAATAATAGCACTTACTTGCCCAGGGATTCCAAGTAGCACCCAGTTGGCAGGCAACAATAAAACAAACTGTAAACTGCTGAATCTTGGTTGACTTGAAAGTGGTCTGACACACAAGTAAAGTGATTCCCATTGCCATTTACTCGATGAATATATGGGTGAATAGACACCACTCATGCAAATGTGTTGGGCAGGTCATCTTGGCATCACAGAACAACCTGCCTGCTGCATTAGGTGCTCTCCTATAAATCAGGTAAGCTTAGCTGGCTTGCCTTTAATAAGAAGATTCAAGAAATGTTAGAAGGTGAGTCATTTGACTTCTACACAAACCAATACAGTTACTGCAACAATACTAAATTGAAGTTGTGAATTGAACTACCATGACCAGAAAACCCAGCAAATACCTACGTACGACATACGGAAACACTGTACAGCTGTTTCGACCTTATTTGGTTTCATCAGCAATGTATACCATGATCGCCACCACTGGAGATTGAACCAGTGACCACAGATTGCAGAGCCGAAACTCTACAATTGAGCCAACAGTTCATATTGCACACAAGTGTGGCCAAATTAACTCGTCATGGTAATTGCATGGCCAATTAACCTTAATGTATCTTGTAAGTTATATCCGTCATCTTTACAGAGAACATGGTCACCTCGAGGGCCACGTGTTCACAAGAGGATTAGATATACACATCCACATAATTATTATGACCGCAAGTGCAAGGATATAGATGTTTATTTTTTTTTAAGTAGAGGAATTATATTGTGAATTGATTACAGTATACACTACTGATGAGACCTAATAAGGTCAAAGCAGCTGTCCAGTGTTTCTATGTGCTGTGCATAGGTGTTTGCCAGATTTTCTGGTCATGGTAATTCAATTCACAATATGATTCCTCTACTTAGAAAATAAAAATAAACATCTAAATTGAAGTTTTATTTGTACACTATGTCCACACATTGGCCAGCAAAACAAGCATAATCCAGGGAATAGACTTGCACACAAGGGCACAATGGAATGCTCCAACATGCCATAAATAACTCTCCTTCAGACCTCAGAAGTTTACTCAACTTACTATGCAACAGAGTGCTGATTTTGATCACTGGCCAAATTCAATAATTGCCTAAGGAGTTAGCAATAGGAAGCTTTGTTTACAATTACACCTTTTCCAAGGAAATCATTAGCAATGAGTCTTTTCATATCCCAAAAGACTATTAGCTTCACCTTCTTTATAGTCTACTGCACCCAGAACTTTTTCTTTACCAAAGAGTCAGTGTGTTTCCAGTCCATGGATTGTCTTTTCAACTCGGGCTCATAATCACAAAGTCATGTTTAGTCTATTTGTCAGCATTTTTTGACCAAAACATGCTTCCCTGTACACATTATATATACATCTGTAAATTTCACATGGTTTGCACCTCTCAACCATCAAAAATTTGGTGACAGGCCTCTGTTCAACCCTAAAGCACTCTGTTTAATTTGGCACCATTTTGAATAGCCACAAAATAAATATTTTGTGAGATTTGAATAATTTTATCCGAAACCAATGCAGAGTTTATATTTGTAAAAAAAATTTTTGAAAATACATTTATTTTGCTATTTTACAAAAAAATTCCCTTACTTATTGAACGACCCCCATATCTAGGGAACTGTATATATTGGACATTATATTTTCATTATTTTTGTGTGTAGTTTCTTCAAAGTTTTCTTTTTGCACATAGTTTTATGGCATCAAGTATTCCTATCTAATAAAAATAATTTGCACACAGTTCTATGGTTTCAAGTATTCCTATCTAATACAAATAATTTGAACATACTTATATGGTTTCAAGTATTCCTATCTAATACAAATAATTTGTACACACTTATATGGTTTCAAGTATTCCTATCTAATATAAATAATTTGTACACACTTATATGGTTTCAAGTATTCCTATCTAATACAAATTATATTCCAAAAGATCTATTTGACCCATAGATGAGACTTTAACAAGTACTTTCACACAGGGTAAAAGATGACCGTGGATTAATGGCAATGAACGAGTACTCTACATTCCCCAGAATTTCAGAAGTGGAGCTTCACCCCCAGATTCAGTTTAGTTTCATACCCAGGACAACCTTTTTTGAGAGCATCTTGCCTCTGTGCATGTTCTAAGCCTCACGAACTTGGCAATATAGGATTTATGTATGAAGGATATTGTATAGACATGAAATAATAATTCTAGAATGATGGATTATAAAAATACACAATTACAAAAGACTGAGAGCTTGAATTACATTCTATGCAATATACACACATGTATGCACACACACAGGCATAATATGCATCAGATGAAGTTTAGTGTTATACCCAGGACAACCCTTTTTTTGAGAGGATCTGACCCCTTTTACTGAAGATACAGTCAGCTTATTCTAAGTCCTGCTAATAAAGGACACAACACTTAATAAAATGACTCATTAAGTTCTTGGCCTTTCCTTTATGCTTTTTATTTCAAAAAAGCAAAAGTATGTATTTTATTTTTAATTATTTGAATTTTGATGTCTTCTTTAGTATTTGTATTTTTGGTGCCTTTGTTAGATTGCTACTTTTAAATGTATAAGAGTCATTAAGCTAATTTTGGTATTAGCTTTTTTGTTAGGTATACTACATAGTAATCATTTTTGTAGTAGGTTTTATTTATGTATAAAAATTTCTGCAGTTAACAATCATGTTCTGTTGCTTCGGTTTAAATGTGCATTTACAAGTATTTAATTTTGATATGGGGAAAAAAATGATTGAGTGATTGATTGATTGATTTTTAAGGCATGTCAACCAATCAAGGGTTATTTTATGCTGAGAGATTAAGGAATTGAATTCATTGTGCATTTATATTTACATTTCTTGTTTGTTTCTTTAGAGTTTTTTGTATATAGTTATACAATAACAAGTATTCCTATATAATATCAATAATTTGCTCACAATTTTATGGCTTTAAGCGTCCTTATTTAATACTAATAATTATATGATTTTAAATAATTATTTCTATTAATTGAAAGTAATTTGTTTGTATACAGTTATATGGTTTCAAGTTATTAATCATAATCCTTAGTAAACAACTATAACTTCGAGTAATTAGGGCACCTCTGGTGGTGTAACGGTTAGCAAGCTAGACTAGTAAACCTACACGAGTGAGTTCGAGTCTCACTGGGCGCCCCATTCATTCGGCCTTGTGCCACATCGAAGCAAAGAGCTTTGTAAATTACTATAATTTCAAGTAACTATTCTTCGTGGTAATAATTTACAATTATAGGAAATCAAGTATTCCAATTAAATATGAATAATTTTCATACAAATCTATTTGAGCCATGCATGGGACTCAAGTAGGTAGGTCAGAAAAGACCTAGGTTTAATGGGAATAAAAGGGTACTCCCCAGACTCCCAAGGTCCCTAGAACAGGAGTATCACTTACAGATGTTGTTTAGTGTCATATTCAGGACTAACCATTTGGTAAGGTTTTACCCCTCTGCAGGTAATACAATAAGCATATTCTAAGCCCCACATCACTCCACAACTGGGCGAGGAAAAAAATAACGTATGAACAACATGTTGATAATGTTCGCGAAAGTTATTTCATCTTGGAGGAAAAAAAACGGCATCGACTTACATCATATCTCTCTCTCTCTCTCTCTCTCTCTCTCTCCTTAATCATGTATTATATCATATCTGTTTTTTTCTATTCAATCATCCGACAATTCACTTTCTGTAATTACCCACACGAAACACAAATATTGAATCGAATCCGCAAAAGCTGAAAGGGAGGTGGATGAAGATTTGACATACAAAGTTGTTTCCCTTGATCATGTTTTGATAGAAGTGGGTTGCTCACTCTTTGTTGCTTTTTTTTTTTTGACAAATGCCTTTCTAGTGATTCATGGCACTCAGTTGGATTGTTTGACATGGATTGGTTGCTAAGATGGAGGCACTGGATCCGTCCCTTAGTGATGGCCTTCTACGGCCTTTGCTTACTCGTTGCCTTACCCCTGTGTATCATGGAATTAGACAAACATGGGGCACAGACTCATGTAGAAGGATGGTTCGTCGGAGGTCTGTTTGTCATGATGGCTCTTCCCATATCTTTGTGGGGAATTCTTCAACATCTTATTCATTATACCCAACCACATCTACAACGTCATATCATAAGGTAGGTACTAGATTTAAAAATAAAAAATAAAGGTGTTTTAAGAAAAAAAACTTAAAATGATCTTATTTACATAAGTATGGCTTCTGCAAAGTTGGTATGTGTTATCTGTAAGTCTCGTGATTTATTTGTTAAAACTGTTTACCATAACACGGCGATTTCGCTAAGATTTTTCTTACTAATTAGATATCCATCCATTAATGAAAAGTTTCAATTGTTTCTTTAAACTTGAAGATCGTTTATCCTTAAACAGCTAAAATTTTCTGATTATAGTATTTTAATTAAAAGATGTGTGAACGTATTAAATATTACAATAAAAGGCGGAAGAAATTTGCCGTCAACTTTTTTTTCTTTTTTTGTCGGTGTTGCTTCTCTTGTGAAAAATGTAAATAAACATCAAAAATGTTTCACAGCACATGTATACATATTTTATGATCATTTTTTTTTAAAAATGGTAATCATAAAATATTCAATTAACTCTTTGTTTATAAATATTATTTTTTAAACTTTAATTGTTTTGTTTAGCAAAAAAAAATCAATCTAAAACGAACTGTTAATGTTCAAATTTAACACTTTTTAAAGACACAAGACTAAGATTTAAAGAGCTAATTAAACAATAATAATAAACTGTGTTAATTTATTACTTGTATAAGAAGTTATTGATTGATTGATTTTTAACGGCATGTCAATTCGTCTTGGGTTATTTTATGCCTAGAGGTGAGAAAATCACGCTTATATACGTTTATATTTACATTTTTTGTGTAGTTGTTTCTTAAGATTTTTTTCCCCACTGTTATATGACATCAAGTATCAATAATTCGCTCACAGTTTAATAGCTTCAAGTATTCTTATACTAATTATTATATGGTTTTAAGTAATTATTTCTATTCAATAATAGTCGTTTGTTTACACATATTTGAATGTTTTCAAGTAACTAATAATAATCCTTAGTAAACAATTACAGTTTCAAGTAATTATTCTTGATAATTTACAGCTATATGGCATCAAAGATTCCTGTCAAATGCACCTACTTTTTAAACAGTTCTATTTAACCCATTCATGGAACCCTAACAATTGATACCATTCCCGGTCAGAGTAGACCTGGGAATAATGTCTATGAAAGGATAATCCATACTCCTCAAAGCTTCAAAACTGGAACCTCACCATCAAATACAGTTTAGGGTCATACCCAAGACACCCTTTTTTTTGGTGGGGTCTTATCCCTCTATAGGAGATACAGTCTGTGTATTCTAAGCCTCGATGACAGGGTCAACAAAACAAATTTGGTGATATTGCATTTAATTTTTTTTGTATTCTTATTAGGGAATAATATCCTCTTTGACTTTGTCTATGCTTTAGAAAGGAGAGTATTTAATTGTCAAAATGTTTAAATGGCCACTCTAGAGCTGGAGCTGTAGAATACACCAACTGCATCTCTGCAGAGGGATAAGACCCACCCACCCCACGATTGAATGTCCTGGATGCAACATTAAACTATCTGATGGTAAGACTCCAGGCTTGGAGATTTGGGGAATGTGGAGTACCCCTTCATTGCTATTGCTCCCAGGTTCACTCTGGACCAGATTGGTAGTACCTGATAGGGCCCTATCTATGGGTCTAATAAAACTGTTTGCCATTTAAACTGAGTGCAAACTAATGACTTTGAAATCGAACTGTTTGATCATTTAACTGTGTGTAAACAAACAACTGATGTTTAATTAAATTTTTAGTGATACATAGCAATACTTGGAACCATTTAACTGTGTACAAATGAGTAATGTTAAATAGAATTATTAATATTACTCTGGAACGAGCCACCACAGGCATTGGCCTCCATGTCAATGCACACAAAACTGAATACCTGTGCTCTAATCAAATGGGCAACATTTCCACACTAGACAGAACCTCTCTGAAACTAGTAGACAAGTTCACCTACCTAGGAAGAAGTGTCTCATCAACCAAAAAAGACATCAACACGTGGCTAACGAAGGCATGGACAGCTATCGATAAGCTATCGGTCATATGGAAGTCAGACCTGACCAATAAAATGAAACGCAGTTTCTTCCAAACAGCGATCGTCTCGATACTGCTTTATGGATGCACAACATGGACACTAACTAAACGGCTGGAAAAAAAACTAGACATCAACTACACAAGAATGCTGCAAGCAATTTTGAACAAGTCCTAGAGGCAACATCCCACAAAGCACCAACTGTACGGCCACCTACTTCCCATCTCGAAAACTATCAAAGTTAGATGAACCAGACATGCAGGACACTGCTGGAGAAACAGGGATGAGCTCATAAGTGATATACTCCTATGGACCTCCTCGTATGGTCGAGCAAAAGCAGGATCACCAGCTCGAACCTACATACAGCAGCTATGTGAGGATACGGGATGTAGCTCTGAGGACCTGCCAGAAGCGATGAACGATAGGGAGAAGTGGCGAGAGAGGGTCAAGGATATCCATGCTGACGGCACGACATCAATACTTGAAACTCTTTAACTGTGTGCCCAAATTGAATTATTGGTATTACATAACAATACTTTAAAACATTTGACTATGTACAAATAAATGAATACTGTTTAATAAAATAGTTAGTGTTGAATAGCAATACTTGTAACCACTTGACTGTCTGCAAACACATGATTAATATTGAATAGAATTATTACTATGAGATAGCAATAACTGAATCCATTTAACTGTATAGAAACAATAGCAGTAATAGTGTTTAAACAAATTAGTTTTGTGGAGGTGCCCGTGGTGTAATTGTTATTGTTGTAGGAAATGAACACGGCAACACGAGTTCAAATCCTGGACGAGACTGATTGCATTTCACATAGCACTAATACCCTTGGGAAAGGTATGAATCCAATTATTCTCCCTCCAGCTATGGGTAAATAGTAGGACAGACTAGGTTCTTCAGCCTTGGTTAGACAACTAGTCTAGGAGAAGGAAAACTCTGAATTAAAACCTGTTAAACTCCGCTTAAAAATTGACCTTGTGTCATATCCTGCCCGAGCGGAGGGGTTGGGTAAATAGGATAAACAAATTAGTTCTAACTTATTTAAAAAATGAAGTTACCGACAAACTAATCTAACATAACATGTATATCTATTTAAATGTGTGCAAACAAATAACTGATATTAAATCGTTACTATTATATAGCAATACTTGAAACCATTTAACTGTGTGCAAACAAAGGATTAATAGTAAGTAGAATTATTCGTATTAGATGGCAATAATTTTAAAGATTTAACTGTGTGCAAAAAAAAAGAGCTCAAGCTCATTTAAAAATGTTATCAACAAAATGTGTTTACCACTCATATATATTTAATATATTTGTATAAACAGAATTTGGTATTAAATAACTAACAATAGTTGATATGACTTAAAACCCAACCGAACCAAAAATGAAAATACCAACAAATTATGTGTGCAAACAAATGACTGATGTTAAATTGTGACTGTTATATAGCAATACTTGAAATTATAAAACTGTGTGCAAATAAAATGAGCTCAGGCTTGTTTAAAAATGTTTTCAACAAAATGTTTACAAATCATATATTTACTATCTGTGTATAAAGAGGATTTGGTATTAACTAGTTTATAAAGGTTGATATGCCATAAAACCCAGTCAAACAACCAATCTAGAGAAAAGATATGATCCTTCTGTCTTTTTAAATTTAATATGTTTTACTTGAAAATTAACTAATTTTGTTGTTTTATTTTGTTTTTTAGCAATTGTCAAATTTTAGATTCTGACTTGGAAGTTTTCATTTGGTTTCTTTGTTTTATGGCATATCAACCTTCATGGACTATTTAATTCCAAAGCCATCATTGGAGAATAACAATAGTGGTACTATTTAACCTGTTGCTTGTGTAATGTGAGTAATAGTAATTGGCCTTTGGAATGAAAAATTACAAAATGGTTTTCATATTTTTCCATTAAGAAATTTTATTGGGTTTGTCATTAGAAGAATTTAATTTTGAATAACTTCAGTTTGAAATAATGCCCATCATATTTACCCAACCCCTCCGCTCGGACAGGATATGACACAAGGTCAATTTTTTAAGCAGAGTTTAACAGGTTTGAATTCAGAGTTTTTCCTTCTCCTAGACTAGTTGCCTCACCAAGGCTGAAGAACCTAGTCTGCCCTACTATTTACCCATAGCTGGAGGGAGAATAATTGGATTCATACCTTTCCCAAAGGTATTAGTGCTATGTGAAATGCAATTAGTCCAGGATTTGAACTCGTGTCCTACAATGATAACCATTACACCATGCTCATAATTGTATTGTGATATGTACAAAATAAACACACACACACTCACACTTGTAATTGTAGCATTGCAGGATTCACGGAAGGTTTTTAGTTTTCTTTTGACCAATTGACTGCATATCCTTTGATTTTTTTCAAGGGGTCGGGCGAGGTTGGCCTTTTCTTTCTTTTTGACCGATAATTTTTTCTTTTTCCCCCGGGCAGTGATTCGAGATACTTTTATCTCTTGTTCCTGGCGGGGGGTTTTTCGGGGGGTTTTCTGGTACCGTGAATGCTCGTAGATATTAGATTAGTAAATATATATATATATATATATATATATATATTGTGACAAAAAGCTGAATCACTTACTGGTGGCAAAGAGGCCATGATGCTTGGCATGTTTTGTCTGTGATATGCAATTTCCAAGAAGTGCTTCCATGAACTAAATGTGTCTGATGTGGACAACAAGAGGGACACATGCAAATTAAGAACAGATTAAAAAGCTGCTGATTTATCAGTTGGGATTTGTGACTGGCAAAAATACAAATAGATTCAAAGACAGATGGTATTGACAGGGAGAAGGAAGAGAAAAAGCCCTAAACAGGATTACTGATATACGCTGACTGCATTTTGACCTATTCAAATCCCCCACATCAACTCCATTTAGCATTTTTGCTAGAATAATTACCCAAACATTTATATATATATATATATATATATATATAAGGGTGTTCAGAAAATAATTACATTTTATCAGAAAGTTTTCAGTTTCTCTGTTTAATGGCATATCAACCTTTGTGAGTTATTTAATGCCAAAGCTATCCTTGTAGAAGAACAGCAGTGATTCTACTGACCCATAACTGGGGGAATAAAGGGGTTCATACCTTTCTCAAAGGGCATTAGTCCAAAAGTAAACGTAATAGTGCAACTGAAATATAAACTCAAATACTTTGAGGCTGCAATCCAGAAGTTTAGCAATTGCTCCACAGCGATACCACCTTATCAGAGAAGATATAAAAACAAACGCAAGTTAAATTTTTTTAATTACTATCATCAAAAGTTACGGAGTTGTGTTATTCTGAAAGCGGAGAGCAGACATTGAGTTAAGAGGAGTTGGCGTTAGTTGCGAAGTCGTGTTACTCTGAAAGTTGGTGCGAGCAGCATAATTGGCGTGAAGGAGTTCCGACCCCCCTTTTTCCTTTACAAAAACAAATCAAAACAATTCACCTCTGTGAACCTTTCATTCTACAATAACTATTTACAGTTGCCATCTGATATTTTACTGAAATACCTTTTATTGAAAAATGCTGAGCAACTTATTTCTTCTCTCAACACAAGCCGCATCTTTCTGACTGTTGTCAAAACAGCTCTTCTAAAGCAAAGTTTGTTTTTTTGTTTCCTTTCACAGACAAAGGCAGATGGAATTTATTTTCCTTTTCATTCTATCTCTCACAAACGTTCACTCTGTATACTCCAACAACCCAGAATCACTCTGGTTCTCTTCTAATGTTCATTAACAAACTGTGCATATTCATAAGAGATACTAAAATAAGGACTTGACCTGCACATGCACATGACTCACACTGCAAATGACTGCTTTCGCAGAAGCCATGGGAAGCAACACATTCTTTTTGCTTCAGGTAAGTTAAAGTCATCACAATTATGTTAGTGGGGAAATGAATGGCTGTCAGAAAAAGCAAATCAAACTAGAGTGATCATCTGGTGCGTTAAGCAAGTGTTGAATTGAGCTAATTAGTGTACTGTTGTGTCAAGCATTTCTTGAACAGGAGATACATTGTGACACTATAGACCCTTGGCATAGTAGTATAAAGTTCATTATATATGTGTTTATGTATGTTATGGTGGACATATGAGTAAATGTAGGTGTATATCTGTGTGTATGTATATGTGTTGATATATCCATGCAGTATGTGATAAGTCAAGGTGGAAAGAAGCAGTTTGCTCACCCACTGCCAGCATGGCCAGCTAGTGGTTCAACATGGGTTTGAATGAAGTGACCTTGTGACTTTGAATAAGAGTGAGGCAACCTGATTGTGAAAAGGGATCAAAGAAACAGGAAATGACCAAGCACACCATGGGGTCTCTCAATGCAGCGAGCAGATGCACTGTGGAGACAAATAATTTCATCACATGTCTTGGACCCTGCCAGGGAAGAGTAAAGCCACATGGCTATTTTTGAGAGTGCATCAAGTGAGATTTTTTCCATTTTTTAACTTCTGCATTCTGCTTATACCAGCCCATTGGCCTTATGGGTAGAATGTTCACCAATGGCCCAGGAGACCAGGGTTCAATCCCAGATCGCATCATACCAAAGACTCAAAAAATAGCACTTGATACCTCTCTGCTTAACACGCAGCATTATAAGGTAGGAATAAAGGATAAAGTGGACCAATCCAGGGAAAGGAGTTGCACCCTCCCTTAAACCTTGGTGTAGTAGCTATTGAAAAGGGAGCTTTCAGGTCAACTACAATCACCAACTTTTACTTACTTACATTCTGCTTGTCCATGGAACAATATGTGTATGTTTCTAGCTGTGTGGACAAATTTGTATATTCTTTCTTTTTAATGTTATATACTGGACAATGAAAGAAGAAAATAAAACTTATAGATGAAAATATCATCTCTTCTTTTTGTTTATTATGAAAGGTAAAAAATAGTTGCTTGAAGAGAAAGTTGTTATAGACAGGGTACCGATAAGATTTACTCCTTAATCTTTTTCTTATACTTATCTATTTGGCCGGATTCTCTTGTCTTCTGTCTGGGACTTCTTCTTCCAGTGATCTTGGGTATTCTTGGCCTCCATGTTCACTTCTGTTCTTATAAATGGACTTTTTTGGATTTTGACATCTTTATTCACCCAATTTCCCAAGTCAACCGTACGGCTGGAGAATTAGCTATTTTAGGTGTCCGATCATTACAGTGCCTCAGACTAATTCTCTACCTAACTGACTCATTCTCATGGCTGAACCAACCAATCAGAGAACTGCTAAAAAGGTCAGCCAGAGGTCAAGTCTTGTCTATCATATCATTGGTTATTTTCCATGACTCTTATAATGAATTACCAGTTAAGTCTTGAATTCATATATTTTGAATTGTACACTTACCTTACAAAATTAATAAGCAACCTATTCATTATGTAACATTAATACCACTAGTGTGTATATCAATGTTTATGTATGTACAAATGCATTTATCCGGTCTTTTCTTCTGTTGTGTTTGGTGTTAGTACATCAAAGATATACTAATGCTAATAATATTAGCATTAGTGTCCCTGATGAGTGGGGACTCAACTAAGTATCTTCCTTAAAATATATATATATATATATATATAAACTTAAAGGTTGTTGTTTGTGCAAATGTGTTTATCTTGTCTTTCCTTCCATTGTGTTTAGTGTTTGTATATTCCTGACATACTAATGCTAATATTGGTTTTTGATGAGTGGTGATTTAACTAAATATCTTTTCTAACTCCAAGCAATATAATATTCCTATTCAATATTCCTTAAGATACTCTATTATACTTAAAGTCAAATATCCTTAAGGTTTATCATCTTTTCTTTACAACAAAAATAGAACTATCAACTGTCTACTACAATGTCATGGTAACCATGTGATCCTTTTTAAACAATTTGGAAAGTATCATAAACAATACTTCACTTGATCCCAGCCCCCATTCAAGGTTCTCCTTGGTCTATCTCCATGCCTGCACCAAAATTCCCACCATCCACTTGATCCCAGCCCCAAATCAGGGTACTCCTTGGTCCATTTCCATGTCTGCATCAAAATTTCCACCATCCACTTGATCCCTGCCCCCATTCCTTGCTCCATCTCTATGTGTGTACCAAAATTCCCACCATTCTCTTGATCCCAGCTCCCTTTAGGGTTCTCTTTTGTCCATCTCTTGCTCTGCACCAAAATTTCCACCATCCACTTGATCCCGGCCCCCATTCAGGATTCTCCTCGCTCCGTCTATGTCCGTACCAAAATTTCCACTATTCTCATGATCCCAGCTCCCTTTAGGGTTCTCTTTGGTCCGTCTCTACATCTACACCAAAATTTCCACCATCCACTTAATCCCTGCCCCCATTCAGGATTCTCCACGCTCCGTCTATGTCCGTACCAAAATTTCCACTATTCTCATGATCCCAGCTCCCTTTAGGGTTCTCTTTGGTCCGTCTCTACATCTACACCAAAATTTCCACCATCCACTTGATCCCTGCCCCCATTCAGGATTCTCCTCGCTCCGTCTATGTCCGTACCAAAATTTCCACTATTCTCATGATCCCAGCTCCCTTTAGGGTTCTCTTTGGTCCGTCTCTACATCTACACCAAAATTTCCACCATCCACTTAATCCCTGCCCCCATTCAGGATTCTCCTCGCTCCGTCTATGTCCGTACCAAAATTTCCACTATTCTCATGATCCCAGCTCCCTTTAGGGTTCTCTTTGGTCCGTCTCTACATCTACACCAAAATTTCCACCATCCACTTGATCCCTGCCCCCATTCAGGATTCTCCTCGCTCCGTCTATGTCCGTACCAAAATTTCCACTATTCTCATGATCCCAGCTCCCTTTAGGGTTCTCTTTGGTCCGTCTCTACATCTACGCCAAAATTTCCACCATCCACTTGATCCCTGCCCCCATTCAGGATTCTCCTCGCTCCGTCTATGTCCGTACCAAAATTTCCACTATTCTCATGATCCCAGCTCCCTTTAGGGTTCTCTTTGGTCCGTCTCTACATCTACACCAAAATTTCCACCATCCACTTGATCCCTGCCCCCATTCAGGATTCTCCTCGCTCCGTCTATGTCCGTACCAAAATTTCCACTATTCTCATGATCCCAGCTCCCTTTAGGGTTCTCTTTGGTCCGTCTCTACATCTACACCAAAATTTCCACCATCCACTTGATCCCTGCCCCCATTCAGGATATTTCTTGCTACGTCTCTATGTCTGTACCAAAATTCCCACCATTCTCTTAATCCCAGCTCTATTCAGGGTTTTCTTTTGTTCATCTCTCACTCTGCACCAAAATTTCCACCATCCACTTGATCTCAGCTCCCATTCAAGGTTCTCTTTGGTCCGTCTCCATGTCTGCACCAAAATTTCTCCATCCACTTGATCACTGCCTCTTTTAGGGTTCTCCTTGGTCCATCTCCAGACCTTCACTGGTTTTCTTGGTCTACAGCTAAACTCTTATAAATTCATAAACCTATTTTATACATCATCCAGTAGATGTGGCTTTTTTAACTTTTGAGCTCCAAAATTTATTTTAGCTATATTAAATCTTTGATATGTTTTTTTGCTATTTTAGTAAATATGTTTCCTAAACCAGTGGCTGCTCAACTGCATTACTTCATAACAATTATATAATGTGGGACTTGATCAAAATATCCAAATGAAACATTGAAAATAATTCACAACAGCTTGTTTATGTTAGTTACTTTAAAGTGTGGCTTCCACATAAAGGAAAAATAAATTTAATTGTATTTCCATGTATCATTCCCTACTTATATGTTGTTTTTGACAGAATTGTGACAGGCAATGGAAAGTGGATACCTTATTATTAGGTGAAAGCCATGAGATTATGAAGCAAGCAAAATAAGCACCACTATTTATATCAAAAAGTTAAGGCTCTATGTGTTTACTTATATATATATATATATATATAAGTGTGCGTGTGTGTGTGTGTGTGTGCGTGTGTGTGTGTGTGTGTGTGTGTGTATTAGAATAATTCAAAGTAGAAAGACATTGATTTTTGGGACTCTTAAGAAAGCAAATATTCTTTAAACAAACAATAATGAAATACATTTGAAATGACAATTCTATGTGGAAAGATGTTGACAAAGATGATATATTCTTTGGGAAGTGCTGAAGGAAGATGATAGCTGAAAAGTTCTGGGACTTTGATATGAAAACTTGCTCCTGGTGAGAAGGAAACTTTGGAAAACCTGCGGTGATACAGCTACCAATCATCTTGCACTGCTTGTCATTGAATTCTAGCTGTGGATATTTAGACCGTGCTATGTATGTAGCACAAACATGTTGCCACAATTTTTCTGTGGAGATATCTCCCCAAAGTCCTGTGGTAATGGTCTAGGTTGAAAAGTCACCTGCATGTACATGGTCGTACAGTGTATGGGGCTTAGAATATTTGGTGGTTATTATTTTATTCGTGGTTCATTGTTGTCTGTTTCAGTGTTGGTTGATTACTGGATTCTATGGGGATGGCTTTGTAATTTTTGGTATCTGACTCTTTGGTTTTTCTTATAACTCTATTAACTTGTTCTCTTATGATTGGCTGTAGGTGTAAATGAACTTAAAATGGAAAAAAGGCAAAGACAAGGATACTTTAAAATTTAACCTTTATTCTACAGGTCGACAATTATTTCGTGGTAGGAACTTTCTTCTTGTGTCAGGAAAAGCTGTCTGTCCCATAGGAAGGTGTAAAGAGAACTTGCTGAGAGTTTGGTTTTTTTTTTGTCACTAGGAAGCCTGTCTTTTTCAGGCATGCAAGGATCATCTTTCCTGTCAGAGGCCTTCTGGGAAATTTTTGTTTTGTATATTTTATTTTTTTATTTTTCTTATTCAGTCCCACAAGTGATGAAGAGATGTAAAATCTTCTGACAAGAAAGAGCAATTACCATATACGAAGGAATTGGAAGGAAGTTGTCTCCTTTGAGCTCCTTCTGGAAAACTAAATGACTGATGTAAAAAAGTACTGTTCCCACTTAAACCAAGTGAAGGCAACAATAAAGAAAAAGTGTTCAGAATTACAGGGTATTTGGGCTAAATTTGACAGTTTTCATAAACGGAAAAGAAAATACAATATCCCATTCAAAAATAAAAGTATTTTTAAAAATCAAAAAATATCAACAAGATTATGGCTGGGACATAACAATTTACTTAAAGTAGCTACCCTCAGCTCCCACCACAGCCTCAAGATGGCTTCGTAACCTGAGACATGTGTTCCTTGTTGTATCTCTAAGAAGATGTGAATTGAATTATCATGACCAGAAAATCCGGCAAACACCTACGCACAACATACAGAAATACTGGACAGCTGTTTCAACCCTATTAGGTCTCATCAGCAATGTATACCGTGATCTCCACCACTGGAGATCAAACTAGCGAACACAGATTGCGGCACCAAAACTATACAACTGACCCAACAGTTCATATCGCACACAAGTGACGCCAAATTAACTAGTCATAGTAATTGAATGGCCAATTAACCTGAATGTGTCTTGTAAGTTAGATCCATACACTTTATAGAGGACACAGTCACCCCCAGGGCCACATCTTCCCAAGGGGATTAGAAATACACATCCGCATAATTATTACGACCTTAAGAGCAAGGATATAGATATTCATTTTTCTTTTTTAAATAGAGGAATTATATTGTGAATATTTTGAACACTTCCTTGATCTTAGCCACTAGCTCAGTCTTGGTGTTGCAGGCAGAGCAGTTGGTGTCTGGTGAATTAGGAGTTGTTGGATAAATCTATAGGATTACAATCAGAGGAATTAGGACTTGTTGAATAAATTCTGGTGTTCAGAGACAGTCAGAATGGGTGCTGTGTCCCTTTTTGCTGACCATAGCTTCATCATCTCTGTTACAGCTGTCCATGTGTCATTTTATAGCTTTTACTGTGTTCACAGAGCACTGAACAGCTGTTATGATGTCAGCATTTTGATAGCCAGTGTGAATCACCATAATACAAGTAACTCTTTTCCAATATTCAGATGCCTTCCTGTCCTCTAACTTTTTCTCAACTACAACTTAAATCTTAATGCTCTCGAAAACTGTTGTTTGTTCACAAATACATCACGCTTTTCCTGAAAAAAAAGGCAACGTTAAAATTATCAGATTTAGCCTAAACCTCCCATAGTTTACAGAAAGAATGTAATATTTAATCTAGAAAATGCTAGATTTTATGTTTCCTTTGTGACTGAGAAGTTTTTATTTCCTCTACTCAATTCATGAGATATTGTTTATTAACATTGCAGACTTCATATAATTCTCTTCATGAAAAAAATTTCAGTTCCCTGAAAAACTACAAAAGGCATCTAGAGTAGCACAACTCAGAATAGTGGTTTGTATGCCAGTACTGGTACACAAGTCATCAACTGCCAATATGTAGCAAGTTTCCAGTTTCACATTATCATAATGTATATAACATATAATGTAAAAATGAAAATACATAAAATCTTTCTGCATTGTTTTGCAGGCAGATAATTGTTTTTGAATGGAGAGTATGTACAAACAAATCAATTAATCATATATAAAAAAACAAACTAAACATGATAATTTCATCAGCAATGTCATAAAACAATAACATGAAAGCACTGTCATTTTAAGTTAGGCTTGTGATGTTGATTTAAATTGTATTCCCAATCGCAATCCCTCTTGCTACACTCACCAAAAGTAAGAAAAGATCTTAATCGCATTCACAAGTCCATTGCTCTCACTCACCAAAGTTGAGAAAAAATCTGCCAATCCTCAAGACATACTGAGATTTAAAGTGGGCAGTCGTCTTCCATTCATGTGCTTGACTTTCCACTCATAACATCCTGACTCTTCACACCACTGTAGTTGGTTTCAGAAGTCTTGTCGAAGAAGAATCAACCTATTTATTGGACGCTAGTCAACTCGCTTAACTTGCAAAAATGAACTGATGGATGTGCACCAATCAGACATCAGCAAAATGCTGCGGTTTTCCACTTCAAAATTAGTTTCTTCATCAAATCTCGCCATTTCACGTAGGCTTATCTCGTTCTCCTCCATAAAACAAGTCACACCTCTTGCTTCCTTTTCTTCTTCTGATTTCCACGTGCCGGCAGCAGAGAAAGCACACCTTCTGTTTCTTTGAGGTAAGATTGTTAGTGGCATTACTACGACAACCACATGTGAAGCAGTATTAATACTGAGTATGCATTCTGTATCTTTTAGAAAATGGTTGCATTGTATGCCATATACAGCAGACACTTTGAATCAGGTGAATACAAATATCCATCCTTACAAACTCTCACTTTTAATTGATATTTAGCAAGTCAACCTTTACACAGTCCTACACCACAGTAGAGTCTCCTAGCGATGTTTGCTATACATCAGTGTTGAATTGGTCAATGAGCAGCCAATAGGTAAATGCTTTCCACAGAGTTACTGCAGTGACAAAAAAATCATTCTACCTGTTTACCTTTGGTAACAAATCAGCTTTTCTTTTTTGACTTAAAATTTAAAAAAACATTACAGTCTAAATAATTTTTGTTTAGAATTCAGTAAAAAAAAATTTGCCAACAATTTTTTTTATTGCATTTACATTTATACATATCTTTTCTATTAAAATCCTGGTTTTCTTTTTTACTTTCAGAATTCTATGGATGGTTCCTATCTATGCTCTAAATGCAGTAAGTAATTCTTCTTATTAAAATCAATTTTACCTGTAAAATATATCAAAGAAAAGCTAACAAATTTTTATTTCAGTGCATTTGATAATATAAAAGTTTTTATATTTTTCGCATTTATTTTTTAATATCTTTTTTTATAATTATAATAATGATGATAAATAAATCTGGGATTTTGAGATATCAACAGATCGCCCAATCTCAGTCAGATGACCTGACTTAGTGATAGTCAACAAAAAAAAACAGAAAACCTGCCAGCTGACCACTGAGTGAAACTGAAAGAAGGCGAAAAGAAAGATAAGTAACGAGACCTTGCTAGAGAACTGAAAAAACTGTGGAGCTTGAAAATGACAGTGATACCAATTGAAATTGGTGTGTTTGGTGCAGTCACCAAAGGATTGATAAAGGGACTGGATGAGATGGAAATAAGAGGACAAGTGGCAACAATCCAAACGACAACATTATTAAGATTAGCTAGAATACTAAGAAGAGTCCTGGAGACTTGAGGAGACTTGTTGTCACTAATGCTATAAGCTTTAATTATATCAAAACAAAAATTAATTTGCCCAGTCAGCTGGGGCTGTAGAATACACTGACTGCTTCTCTGCAGAGGGGTAAGACCCCCCCCCCAACGAGTGTCCTGGATATGACACTAAACAATATGATGGTGAGGTTCCAGCAGTGCTGGAGCTTTGGGGAATGCGGAGTACCCCTTCATTGCCATCGCTCCCAGGTCCACTCTGGCCCGGAGTGGTAGCACCTGATAGGGCCCTATCTATGGGTTAAATAGAACTAACAGCATACTTATGCTAAAATGAATTGAGTAAACTGAATAGCTTCAAATAGAAAGGTTTTTGACAATTAAACTGTACTTACACTTAAACTGCATGCTAATGCTTAACTGAATTATTTGAAATAGAACTGTTTTTCGACATTAAAACTGTATTTACACTTAACTGAATTATTACATATAACTGCTTGAATAGTTTGAAATGGAAATGTTTTTGACAATTAAACTGTGTACTTATGCTAAACTGAACTATTTTCAATAGAACAGATTATTTGCATAAAATTGGATTTGGCATTAAATAACCTCCAAAGGTTGATATGCCATAAAACCAAACCAACCTAACCAAAAATTAATAGGAAGAGTATCCATGGTACAGTGGCTAACATGCTGAACTAGAACACCTTAGTAAGTTAGTTTAAATTCCAGTCATTTTATCATATTCACTTTCCGACTAACACCCTTAGAAAAGGTAAAAACTCCCTTATCCTCCCAGCTAAAGGTTAAATAGTACCACTATGGGTTTTTTTTACAAGGATGGCTTTGGCATTAAATAACCCATGAAGTATAAAGAGGTTCAATACTTTTCCCTAGGGTATTAGTCCAAAAGTGGCCACAGTCCAGCACTATCATATTTACCAACCCCTCCGCTCAGGCAGGATATGACACAAGGTCAATTTTTTAAGCGGAGTTTAACAGGTTTGAATTCAGAGTTTTCCTGCTCCTAGACTAGTTACCTCACCAAGGCTGAAGAACCCAGTCTGCCCTACTATTTACCCATAGCTGGAGGGAGAATAATAGTGCTATGTGAAATGCAATCAGTCTCGTCCAGGATTTGAACTCGTGTCGCCGTGTCCATTTCCTACGACAATAGCCATTACACCACAGGCACAGTCCAGCGCTATAGCCATAACCCAACAAAGACTCCCCCATTAAAACCAGTGTGAAACACTTGCAAGAAAAGAACAGTACATATAGATTTAATCAATTGATTGATTTTTACAGGAGTCCTGGAGACCAGTGGTGACTTGGTGTCACTTTGAATTCATTGAAAAGTCACCAGTTAAAACTGGTGTGAAAAACTTGCAAGAAATAAAAAATAAACTATAAATGCTTTAAAGTTTGATAGTAGCTGAGGCATGAAACATTATACCATGAAATAATTGTAATTGAATATGAATAACAGAGAATTCCAATGAATGACCAAATGTTTAATGATCAACCATTGGTCAATGTTTATTCCTATTAAATTTGATAAATGCATTAATAGAACAGTACATATAAGCAATGAAATTATTGCTGATAGATTTGATCAATTGATTGATTTTAATGGTATGTTAATCTGTCTAGGGTTATTTTATGCCTAGAGGGTAGGAGATTGTGTTCATTATTCCCTGATGTTTAAATTTTTTGTGTAATTGTTTTTAAAAAGTTTTTTTCTAGCACATGGTCCTATTAAATACAAATAATTTTTAAACGGATCTATTTGATCTGTAGATGGAATCTGAACAGGTGTTACCACTCCAGGTAAGAGTGGACCTGGAATTAATGACAACGGAGAGGTACTTTACTCTCCCCCAATCTCCAAAGCCATTCTTCATCAGATGCAGTTTCATATCATACCCATGACACTCCAGGTTAGAGTGGACCTGGGAGTAATGTTAATGAAAGGTTGCTCCTTACTCTCCAGATATTCAAAACTGAGGCTTTACCACGAGATGCAGTTTAGTGTCACACCCAGGACAGGGGGGGCTTATCCCTCTGCAGGGGATAAAGTCAGTGTATTTTAAGCGTCACCAACAGGGCTACAATAAATATGAGGAGTGACATTGATATATCATAAATTGTTGGAACAGTCGAACAAATTTATGCTTTTAATTTTGTTAACTTATTTACTGCTGAAATTTTAACTTGTACAGTTGGTAACTCACATAGTCAGGGTATTTAAGTCCCTGTTTGGTTTGGTTTGGTTCCTTTGTTTAATGGCATATCAACCTTTGTAGGTTATTTAATGCCAAAGCCATTCTCCTAGAATAATAGTAGTGCTACTATTTAACCCATAGCTGGGAGGATAAGGGGGTTCATACCTTTCCCAAGGGTATTTGTCCAAGTGAACGTAATAGCGCAACTGAAGTATGAACTCACGTACTATAATTCCGCAGTCCATCGCTTTAACCTTTACACCACGAGGACACCCCCTTAAGTCCCTGTGGCATTGTAGCTAATCTACTGGACTGCAACATTATAATAAGTTCAAACTCCAGTTGTGGTATTACATTCACTTTCAGACTAATACCCTTGGGAAAGATATGATCTCCCTTATCTCCCTAGCTATAGGTTGAATAATACTGTTCTTCTACAAGGATGGCTTTGACATTAAATAACCCATGAAGGTTGATATACCATTAAACAAAGAAACTAAATAAAATCAAACTATTTTCCTTCTACAAAGATAGCTTTGGCATTAAATAACCCACAAAAGTTGATATGCCGTTAAACAAAAAAACCGAACCAAATCAAACAGTAAAAAAATTTTAAATCCAAAATCACAAGTCTGACACAATCACTGAAACTTCCTTGAGTCCAATGCAAACACTGAACTTTTCTCAAATAACACTCCTCACTTCAAGAAAGAAATAAGATACACCCCAACCACCAGAAACAGTTTGGGGGGGGGTCCTTGTGGTGTAATGGTTAAAGCAATGGACTGCGGAATCATAGTATATGAGTTCGAACTTCAGTCGCACTATTACGTTCACTTTCGAACAAATACCCTCAGGAAAGATATGAACCCCCTTATCCTCCCAGTTATGGGTTAAATAGTACCACTACTGTTCTTTGGCATTAAATAACCTATAAAGGTTGATATACTATTAAAAAAAACAAACAAAGAAATAAAGAGGTTTTTTTTATAGTTTTCAAAGTGTGTAAATAACCCAAATGACAAACAACAGTTAATAAACAATTAGGGTACTTTATCTTATCTTTTGGAATCCAGATAACACGGTAGATAGCTGTAACAAAGGTGATAAACTGTCAATTGTGTTTCATCTACTTGTATTATCTGAGCAAACCTAATGGAATAGATACAGGAATTACATGAAATACTAAGAGTGCATTATGGAGAGAAAGTCCTATTCAGTAGTCGAAGAATCCTTTATATTTTAGTGTATGGTTTTAGTTCACATACACTATAAATTAATTTGTAGTTGTTTATGTAGCGCTGAACAAAATAACAAAGCCTCTTTGAAGAACCACAATGAAAGGTTTATTTTTATGACAGAAAGTAGACTGTATCTGAATGAAAAAAGTTCCTTGGGGGTGTCGCAGGTAGCAGCAGTTATCTTCGGCAAAGATCATCAATGCTGGAGTGTCCAGTAGAAAAGGACAAGAGAGAGGTCTTTCTTCTCTGCTGATCAGGTACTCTCTGCCTGTTGGCAGACTTCCAAAAGGAGCTAGAAAAAATAGTTCTTGAAAGGAAGATGGAATCAATGCACTCTGCCCACTGATTGGTCAGCGTGTGGCTGAATCGCTTGGCAGGGGCATTGATTCGTGAGAGAAAATAGATCTGTGACTGCTACAATATAATAAAAGTTGTTGTATGAAGACTTATGTCAAAGCATGGTACCATGTGTGGTACAACACAAGGTTCGTTGGGGCAACCCCCACCCCCCATCAAGAGATGCACCCACATGTGCATGCTTCTTATTATGAAGACCAGGATAAAAAGATAGTTTTAACTTTGTAGCACATCTTATGATTCTAATTTGGTCACACCACCTAGCAGCCCTTCAAAGAACTATTTTGGAAAACAAGGGATGTAATCGCTACAGAGTAATATTTTTCTTAGTAAGGCAACCAATATTTATTTCTTGAGTTAATACAAAAGTAAATGGATATATGGCACACAGCCAATACAATCCTAGCCAGATACATTCAATAATCAAGGAAAGCAATATTATTCCATTTTTTTTTCAATACTTTATTAATATGGAATATGCAAATGTCATTCAATAGATAAGGTAACTTTTTTTTTTTTAATGTAAACTAAAAATCTTTTTCAGAATTTTTTTTCCCTGAATGTAAACTCTTCATTGTTTTGAATTGGTTGATAGCAAAAATTATTTTAATCTCATTCAAAATAGTAACAAATCAAACAGAGTGCTCCAAGCTTGAACAGAGGTCTGTCATCAAATTTTTGGTGGCTGAGAGGTGCAAACCATATGAAATTTACTGAAGAATATGTGATGTGTATGGAGAAGAATGTCTTAGTCAAAAAATATTTACAAATGGGCTAAACAGTGATTTGCCACTACAAGCCTGAGTCAAAAAAACAGTCCATGAAATGGAAACACACTGACTCTTTGGTAAAGAAAAAGTGCCAGGTGCAATGGTCAGTTAAAAAGGTCATGCTGACAATCTTCTAGGACATGAAAGAACTAATCTCTATTGATTTTCTTGAAAAAAGTCTAAGTGTAAACTTTGCTTCCTATTGCCAAATCCTTTGTTAAAATTCATTTATTTATTATTATTTATTGAAAGAGCCTCATAATTCTCAATGCAAGACATAGTTTGTAAAAATCTCATGATGTATATTTACAGTATGTTGGTTTCGTTTGGTTTCTTTGTTTAATGGCATATCAACCTTTGTGGGTTATTTAATGCCAAAGTCATTCTTCTAGAAGAACAGTAGTAGTACTATTTAACCCATAGCTGGGAGGATACCTTTCCCAAGGGTATTTGTCCGAAAGTGAATGTAATAGTGTGACTGAAGTTTGAACTCACTTACTACGATTCCACAGTCCATCACTTGAACCATTACACCACGAGGACACCCCCCCACAGTATGTTCAGGTGAGAAATTGATGAAATGAAATAGAAAAAGTTATCATGGGAAATGGACTTGGCTAACTCAATTCATATCCTGAACAAGGCACCCAGTCAGCTGGAGCCCAAGAATACACCAACTGTATCTCTGCAGAGGAGTAAGACCCTCCTAACAAATGTCCTGGATATGATGTCAAGCAGTCTGATGGTAAAGCTCCAGTCATGCTGGAGCTTCGGGGAAAGCGAAGTATCCCTTCATTGCAATTGCTCCCGGGTGCAGTCTTGCCCGGAATGGTTGCACCTAAAAGGGTCTTATCTATAGGTCAAACAAAACTGTTTAACATTTAAACTGAATAAATAAATGACTTATGCTAAATGGAATTGTTAGAAATAAAACTGTTTGATCATTTAACTGTGTAAAAATAAACTACTGATGCTTAATTGAATTATAAATGATACATAGCAATATTTTGAACCATTTAACTTTAACTTATGCTAAATTGAATTGTTCAAAATAGAACTGTTTGATCATTTAACTGTGTTTATCTACAAAATGCGTTCACAAATCATATATTTGATATATATGTAAAAACAGGATTTGGCATTAGATAACCAACAATGGTTGATATACCATAAAACCAAACCTGAACAAGGGTATTTGTTTTTTTTCTCCCTCTAACTATGAGTAAATAATATGGCAGATTGGGATCTTAAAATTGGTATTGCAAACTGTCTAAGAGAAGGAAAACTCTGAATTCAAACCAGTTGAGAACCTGGAGAGGGATGGGTTCTGCTAGGCTATTCCTGCCCAAGACACACTACATAGTAACACCCCATGACCAAACCAGGTTATACAGCCACTGCGTGTGATATTTATAATATTTTACACATTTTTGTTTTTTATGAAAAGTATTCTTCATTTTATCAATTTTATTTCTCTCAGTTTCAATATAAAAACACATGTAAAAGGGAAATAATTTTATTCTGTGCTTTCAAGGAACTGCATATATATATATATATATATATATATATATATATATATTGGCAGGATTTCTTCATTAATACATATTTCGTTGAACATAATAGACATTTTTTGTCTATATATTTTTTTGTTGATCCTTTCATATTGCCATATTGATTTTATAATATTCGGCAGGAATTGGTTGATGTATCTTCCATGATTATTTATTTCCCCAGTACTTTCTGCCCAACTATATATATTATTAATATCAAATAAAACTCAACAGATGTAATCCATTATAAATTTGTTTCAACAACCTCTTTTATGAAGATGAATCATCAGATGGTAAACAATTCTTTATGGAGTTTTTACCATTATACCAGAGGAAATATTATATATTAAGTTAGATTGTTAAGGGAATTATAATTCAATTAAATAAATGAATAAATAAATATTAATGAAATATTAATCTAATAGATTATGAATTAGAAATTATTACGTTATAAACTGTTGTTGAACCAAAAAATTTATTAATAAACCAAAGTTCATATATAAAAT
This sequence comes from Sepioteuthis lessoniana, assembly GCA_963585895.1. Lineage (NCBI taxonomy): Eukaryota > Metazoa > Mollusca > Cephalopoda > Myopsida > Loliginidae > Sepioteuthis > Sepioteuthis lessoniana. Next base: position 84,860 of record CAUZXS010003315.1, read on the forward strand.
TTTTTTGTTTACTTTCTATATTTTTGATATTTTAGTTATCAAACCAATTATTAGAACCAAATCTTTTATCATAATTCCAGTATTATCCTAATTTGATTTTTTATTAAAAAAATATGTTTGTAGTACCAATTACATAACTAAATGTATCAATGACTAGATTTAGATTTATTTAATTTCTGAAAGTCATCAGATATCATTAAATTTCCTATCTATTGAATTAATCAGTTAATATCAGAATCTTTTATCTAAAGATATAAATTTCAGATAATAATATGACTATATATATTGATTAAATTAGTAAATAATATAATGTTAAATCTAAGACGGATCGTTAATAGTTATCTCCCTTGTTCCAGTGTAAACTTATTTTGATTTTAATTTAAACTTTATTTCAAAATTATTTAATTCACAAAAGAACGAGTTTTTAACAATTTTTTTCTTCAATGTTATTGTGTACGTTTATGTATAATTTTTAGAATGAGTATATTAATTTAAAAATTTTTTAATATTATCATTATTATTATTATTAATAGTCATAAAGTGATTCTTATAGCCTAATGAGTAGAGTGTTCACCAATGATCCAGGAGACCGGGGTTCAATCCCAAGTCAAGTCATACCAAAGACTCACAAGATGCTATCGATAGGCTTTCGATCATATGGAAATCAAATAAAATGAAACGCAGTTTCTTCCAGGCAGCGGTCATCTCGATACTGCTATATGGATGCACTACTTGGACGCTAACTAAACAGCTGGAGAAGAAGCTAGATGGCAATTACACAAGAATGTTGCGAGCAATATTGAACAAGTCCTGGCGGCAACACCCCACAAGGCACCAACTATACGGCCATCTGCCTCCCATCACGAAAAATATCCAAGTTAGACGAACTAGACATGCAGGACACTGCTGGAGAAGCAAGGACAAGCTCATAAGTGATGTACTCCTATGGACCCCCACATATGGCCAAGCAAAAGCAGGACGACCAGCTAGAACATACATACAGCAGCTATGTGAGGATACGGGATGTAATCCTGAAGACCTGCCAGGGTTAATGAATGATAGGGAGAAGTGGCGAGAGAGGGTCAGGGATATCTGTGCTAGTGGCACGACATGATGATGATGATGATCAAGGGTAAAATGGAGCAATCCAGTGAAAGGAGTAGCACCTTCCCCTACAACTCGGTGTAGTAGCTATCGAAAAGGGAGCCTTCAGGCCACCCTGGTCTCCAACTTTACTTACTCATTATAACCACAATTCATCCATTTATTCACAGGGTCAAAATGTAAATGTAATATTCATATCATGGTTTAAATTTATTTCTATGTCTACATTTAAATATAAATTCACATCTCTTATTTAATAAATTTTTAGCATCTTTATATTTAAAAATGCAAATTTTTTCATCTAGGCTTAAATTGCATCTACCATATAAACTATTTGTTGAAGAGGATTTTTCTGATGATTTTCCACCGACAAACTTTGGCTTAAAAAAATTGTCTTTTTTTTCTTAATATTGAATTATAATTCCTTTAATGAGCTAACTTAATATATTATGTATTCCCCTGTATAACGATAAAAACTCCATAAAGAATTGTTTACCATCTGATGATTCATCTTCGTAAAAGAGGTTGTTGAAATAAATTTATAATGGATTACATCTGAGAATTAATTTTTTAATTAAAGAATTAATTCTCAGATTAAGAAGCCTCATCTCAAAATGATTCCAATTAAAGACAAGTGGATTACATCTGTTGAGTTTTACTTGATATTAATAATATTGCTTTGCATGTAATTTTTTTTTATATATTTATATATTCTTATATACTAATAGTCTTGTATTGAACACTCTATTAGAATATAACTAGTAGACAAGTTCACCTACCTAGGAAGCAGTGTCTCATCAACCGAGACAGACATCAACACGTGACTAACAAAGGCATGGACAGCTATCAATAGGCTATCAGTCGTATGGAAGTCAGACCTGACCAATAAAATGAAATGCAGTTTCTTCCAAGCAGCGATCATGTCAATACTACTATATGGATGCACTACATGGACACTAACTAAATGGCCGGAGAAAAGGCTTGACGGCAACTACACAAGAATGCTGTGAGCAATATTGAACAAGTCCTGGAGGCAACACCCCACAAAACAGCAGTTGTATGGCCACCTACCACCCATTATGAAAACTATCAAAGTTAGACGAACCAGACATGCAGGACACTGCTGGAGAAGTAGGGACGAGCTCATAAGTGATGTACACCTATGGACCCCTTCACATGGCCGAGCAAAAGCAGGGTGACCAGCTCTAATCTATATACAGCAGCTCTGTGAGGATACAGGGTGTAGCCCTGAGGACCTGCCGAAAGCAATGAACAATAGGGAGAGGTGGTGAGAAAGGGTCAGGGATATCTGTGCTGATGGCACGACAAGATGATGATGATTAAAATATATTGATATTATATATTTTGTATGAATTGTTCTTTTTAAGTCTATTCTTTGACTTAGTTTATACTGTATATATTTTAGTTATTTATTGTTTAAGTTAATAAGTCCCAACTTTAGTATGCTTACTAAAGATGAGTTGATTGGTTTGGTTTCTTTGTTTAATGGCATATCAACCTTTGTAGGTTATTTAATACCAAAGCCATTCTCCTAGAAGAACAGTAGTGGTACTATTTAACCCATAGCTGGGAGGATAAGGGGGTTCATACCTTTCCCCAGGGTATTTGCCCGAAAGTGAACGTAATAACACAACTGGAGTACAAACTCGCTTACTACAATTTCGCAGTCCATCGCTTTAACCATTACACCACGAGGACACTCCCAAGATGAGTTGAATCTTCATTTATTGAAATATTATCTAAATAAACATGAAATTATTAAAATAAACCAAATTTGTTCATTGAATGAGCCAAAACCTTTTTACAAAATTTCCATACATTATAGTTTATGAAAATAAACTCCAGGAACTTAAGAGAATCGAACTGATGACATACTCAGCATTTAGTCTGGACATAACTTTCACAGATTTTCACTTGTTCTGATCCATGGCTTATTTCCTTTACTTGCAATGCTTCATCAACCTAAAGGAGGAGGAAGCTTCAGTGAAGGAATTCATTGCCTTGAAGGACAATAATTGGTATAAACATGGAATCAAAGAACTGGCTGAAAGGTGGTTTCTCCCAGTATATAATTTTGATCTTTCTCCTTCAGATTATCAGGGATTTTAGTAAATTATTTCAGTAATAAATAATTTTCTAGCTAAAGTTGGAGTTCAAAGTTGGTGGGGGCTGATTATATATAAAAAGGATTCAAAGCTGTGGGACAGGACTTGACACAAGATCAATGACCCAAAAGTCGATTATAGTGGGGATTAAGAAGAGGGGAAGATCGGGCACGAGCCAAGGCTCAAGCCCTGCTTCACTATGCTAGTCATCGGCCAACTTGGTGCAATGTGGGCCTGATGAACGTAGCTGGACACGGACCCAAATCTGTGTCCAGGCACATATGCCTGATTATAGCTTAAACTGTGGGGGCAGTCAGAGAAAGACCCACAGAAGTGGAGAGATGACAGACAAGAGACAAGGCCCTGAGGAAGGTGGTGGCAAGGTCAACAGAGGAGAAATCACTAAGACTGTGGCTTTCCCTTTCAGCTTGTACTGCCTCTTCTCTCTGTCTATAAAATCAGTTGATGCATTTCTTATACTCTATCTCTCTCTCTTCACTGATTACTGTACAGGGTGGAACAATAAAATTGTCATCCTAAAGAAAACAACACTACGGCTTTATTTTAAAACTTTTATTGAAAAAATCAATTCAGGTAACTTGATTATGTAGTAGAGCTGACATCTATTCAATGTAGCTACCTTCAGCCTCAATCACTGCCTCGATACGGATCCAGAACTGGGAGCATGCCTTTTCTACAAGCGCTGGCAGGAGCTTGGCGAATACTCAGTGGATGGTGGTGATCAGGCTAGCTTTGGTGTTGTGGGAGGTCATGTTGGTGATGTTCTCGACGTATGACCAAACGATGTAGTCCATCAGGTTCAGGTCGAGGGAGGAGGGGAGCCAGTGAGAGAAGGCTACAAAGTCGTAGCACTCCTTCTGAAGCTAAGCCTGGGTCTCTTTGGACTTGTGGGCTGGTGCCAAGTCCTGCTGCCACACCTAGGGTCTGCCACCGGCCACCTGATTGCACCAGGGGATCATCACACTCTTCAGCACATCCAGGTACACTTTGGTGTTGACTTTCAAGCCAACTTCAAGGATGTGAGGTGGCATGATGTGGCCCTCACTTGAAACCACACCAAAGACCATAACCGTAGCTGGAAACTTTGTTTTCGTCACCCTGGGCACGTCCCTGTTATTCATGGCAATCCAGATTTGCATTTTTAGGGTGCTGACAATGGTCCTGTTGTCATAACTTGGATCGGTAGAGAACATGAGTTGTACAGCGGTGCATCTCCGATCTCGCTCGTTGAACATTGGGTCACTTTCAGACATGATAGAAGGCTCCTATTGCTCTTGGTATTTGTACACAACTGGCCAACTAGTAGATGGTCTGCAACAAAAAAAGAAAACTGGTTTTCATTAAACCGAAATAGAATCATGTCGTCTTTTCTAGGGTGACAATTTTATCGTTCCACCCTGTAAAAAGCAGTAACAATAAACTTTTATATTCAGTAAACCAACATACAGTGTTTTGTTTGTCACCTCGTATCATGGTGAGGTTACCACAGCGTCTAACTGAAGCATAAGAGATAGTTCTATACCCATAGTCTTTTTGGGGCTGTGGTGTTACACTTATTCCAATCTATGACTCACTTTCTGTGCTTGCAATGCTTCAACAACCAAGAGGAGGTTGATACTTCAGTGAAGGAAATCTTCACCTCAAAGAAAGAGAACTGGTATCAACGAAGGATTCAAGAACTGGCAGAAAGGTGGCTTCAGACAGTGCAGCACAATGGCCTCCACTTTGAATGCTTGGTTGCTTTTGTTGTAAATTGAAAAATAAAGTAAATAAATAACCAAAATATTGCAAACTTTTGACTCGAATTAATATTACCTATATGTATATATATTGCAATTTAAATTTGTGTATATTTTTTCCAGTGGTTTGCATTGCGATTCCCTGCAGCTGCTATATATTTAGATACCTTGCGAGAATGTTATGAAGCCTACGTAATTTACAACTTCATGAGTTATCTTCTGAGTTACCTGTGCCGGGAATACAATTTGGAAGAAGTACTCTCTTTAAAGGACCAAGTCCATCATTTTTTTCCATTCTGCCTGCTACCTGAATGGCCTATGGGAAGGTAAGTATGATTCCATATAAATTATACTAAAATCTAATTTTCTACTCTTTATGCTCTGGTGCTGTCAGCTGGGGCTGCAGAATATACTGACTGCATCTCTGCTCAACAAGTGTCCTGGATATGAAATTAAACAATCTGATGGTGAGGCTCTAGTAATGCTGGAGCTTCAGTGAATGCAGAGTACCTCTTTATTGCCATCACTCCCATGTCCACTCTGGCTTCGAGTGATAGCACCTATCTATGGATTAAATAGAACTAAACAGTGCACTTAGGCCAAACTGATTGTTTGACATTGAACTGTTTTTGATATTTAAACTGTGTACTTATGCTAAACTGAATTGTTTGAAATAGAACTGTTTTTGATATTTAAACTGTGTACTTATGCTAAACTGAATTATTTGAAATAGAACTGTTTATGTGTATAAAAATGGATTTAGCATTAAATAACCTGCAATGGTTGATATGCCATAAAAACAAACCAAACCAAATCCTTATGCCCATTAAAACAGTGTGTATTTACCCAACCCTTCCACCACAGGCAGGATGTGACACGAGCTCAATATTTAAGAAGAACAAAACTGGTTTGAATTCAGTTTTCCTTCTCCTTGGCTTGTTTCTCAACCAAGGAACCAGTCTACTCTATTATTTCAAGGTAGGTGTAGAGAGGAGATTGATTCATGCCTTTCACGAGGCCATTAGCACAAAGTGAAATGCAAAAAAACTTTATTCAAGATTTGAACTTGGGTTGCTGCTTCTTCTATTTTTAACAATGAAAACATGTTACAACAATTACCTACTATCTTAAATTACTTTTATATATATTTACCCAACTCCTCCCCAAGTGCAAGATGCAACAGAACGTCATTTTTGATTTGGCTAGAGTATGTGTATGTTAGTAAAGTAGTAAATAATTTGATAAAATTTTCAATCTTTTGTAACGTAATGGCCAAGGGATTTCGGTTCATGCCTTTGAGTTTAGTTAGGCTGAGAACCTTTCAGCTCAGCACATGGGTTAGTTAGATGCAAACCTTGATGTAGGTGGTAACATGCACGCGGGGCGGATGTGCCACCCAGAGATGTCACAATAGCCCGAGATGACGGAACGGGGTGACAGGGTGCGGGTGGTCGTCACACACCGGAAGCACGCGGAGGTTTGTGGAAGATTTGAAGAAAGTTAGAGAGTTGAAAACTAGACGCCAAACGAAGCGGTTGACTTTTGCGAGCTCGCAGACGCAAGACAAATTTGCACACCGTGGGTGCTGCACGAGATAGGTGCCAAATGAATAAGACAGCATAGCAAGATTGTGTCTCTCCTCCTTATGTCAAAACCTTTAACTCAAAAGTAATAAAAGGGTTTTGTATCTGAACAAACAAGTCATTATGTGTTTTCAAATTTCAAGATTCCTATGTTCTTTATATGTTCTATCGTTATGAACATTATATGTCTATTTCGCACATGGCGTTAATTGTGATTATAGTACACTTTGACCATCATTTTATGTAGTAACACTCTTGCCATTACACCATCTTTGCATACACGCCTTTGTTAATGACCAAGAAGATACCAGCCCAGTCGGTTAGGGCTGTAGAATACACCAACTACATCACTGCAGAGGGGTAAGACCCACCCCACCCCATGAGTTTCCTGGATATGACCCTAAACAGTCTGATGTTGAGACTCCAGTCCTGGAGTTCTGGGGAATGTGGAGTACCCCTTCATTGCCATCACTCCCAGGTCTACTCTGGCCCAGATTGGTAGCATCTGATTGGGCCCTATCTATGGGTCAAATAAAACTGTTTGCCATTTAAACTAAGTGCAAACTAATGACTTTGAAATAGAACTGTTTGATCATTTAACTGTGTGTAAACAAGCAACTGATGTTTAATTGAATTTTTAGTGATACATAGCAATACTTGGAACCATTTAACTGTGTGCAAATGAGTAATATTGAATAGAATTATTGGTCTTAAATAGCAATACTTGAAACTCTTTAACTGTGTGCCCAAATTGAATTATTGGTATTACATAACAATTCTTGCAACCATTTGACTGTTTGCAAATAAATGAATAGTGTTGAATAGAAATACTTACAACCACTTCACTGTGTGCAAATAAATGATTAATATTGAATAGAATTATTATTGTTGGATAGCAATAGTTGAAACCATTTAACTGTGTAGAAACAATAGCAATACTAGTGTGCAAACAAATTAATTTTAACTCATTCAAAAATGAAATTACTAACAAACTATTTGCTTACTAATCATATATGTATATCCATTTAAATGCTTGCAAACAAATGATTAATAGTACATAGAATTATTCATGTTAGATAGGAATAGGCCGTTTAATTATGCAAAAAAATCCCTCCGCTATACTTCAGTGAAGTAGCCTACATTGATGTGGGAATACTACCCAAAGGCTTCCCAACCCAAGCAAATATTGCAATGCAATACACACCCTCAACTGGCATATATCAAGAATCAAATGCCAACCGCAAACCCAACAACAGTGGGGATCAACGGCACCCAAAAAAACTGTATTGAGTTACAGCCTGTTTTATTTTTCTCTCCCAGCAGGACACTAGTTGGGACCCTTAAGGCAATAAATGTTATTGTTATTATTCTACAGAAACCATTTAACTGAATGCAAAACAAAAAAATTATCTCAGGTTCATTTAAAAATGTTATCTACTGAATGTGTTTACCAAAAAGATACAATATACTTGTTCACCTCTTTTTTTCTAACCTATACATATATTGATTTGTAAGATATATAATTACTCTGTAAGTCATCGTATTTGTACACTTAATATTTACCCAACCTTTCTGCCTCTGGCAGGATGGGATATAGGTTCAATTTTTAAGCAGTTTTTACAGGCTTGAATCCAAAGTTTTTCCTTTTCCTAGTTTGGTTATGATATTAAAATTAAAGAGCTCAGTCTGTCTTACTATTTTACACATAGTTGGAGTGAGAATAATTGGATTTATGCCTTTCCCAAGAGTATTTGCACTATGTGAAATGCAAACTGCCTTGTCCAAGATTTGAACTTAGGTTTGGCATGTCCATTTCCCATGAAAGTAACCATTATACCTTTTATAAGATGGCTTCCAAAATTCCTAAAAAGTCTTCATTGTTGTTCTACAAGATTACAAAGAACAATTCTAAAGGAATAAAAGTAGCATTTTGTGAAGGAGACTTTTGGCATGATGGTTATCGTCTTAGAAAACAGACACGGTGACCTAGGTTCAAATCCTGAACGAGGCTGTTTACAGTTCACTTCATGCTAATGTCCTTGCAAGAGTCATGAATCTATCTCTTCTTCCCCCAAACTATGGGTAAATACAACCACTTAAAGACTGGGCTCTTTAACCTTAGTGCAGCAATTGGTCTATAAGGACAACTCTGAATTCAAATCGGCTGTAAGTAAAGTTGACCAGAAGGCTCCCTTTTCAATAACTACTACACTGAGATGTAGGGGAGGGGACTACTCCTTTCCCTGGATTGCTCCACTTTACTCTCGATACATACCTTATATTGCTGAGTGCTAAGCAAGGAGGTATCAAGTACCATTTTTAAAGTCTTTGGGATTGAACCCAGGTCTCCCGGACCATTGCCGAACACTCTACCCATTAGGCCAATGAGCAATCAACTGTACTCTGCTTAAACATTGACCTTGTGGAAGTATTAGGTAAATGCATGGAAAAAAACATTTTATTGTATTTATATATTCATATTTATAATTTTTTATTATATTATCCAATTCTTTATCTTTTGTTCTTATCACCATGTTTTTAAAATAACTAATTTATTATATTCACAGGTTACTAATTCATCTTTAATATTCAAAACTTTGATTTTGATTGGTTATTTGTTAACCTCGTGCTCCAACTGAACCTTAAGACAGAAAATATAAGTGTATCCTGGATATGACACTGAACAGCATCTGATTGTGAGGTTCCAGTTCTGTATATCTGGGAAGTGTAGAGTAGTACCCCTTCATTGCCATTACTTCCAGGTCTACTCTAGTACCTGTTAGGATCCCATGTATGGCTCAAATAGATCTGTTTAGAAATTAGGTTGGTTGGTTGGTTAGTTGGTTGGTTTTTATGGCATATCAACCTTTGTAGGTTATTTATGGCCAAATCCATTTTCATGAACGTTCTAATTCAGCTAATTTAGTTTAGTATAAGTTCATATTTTGTTTACACACAGTTAAATGTCAAAACAGTTCTATATTAAACAAATCATTTTAGTGTCAGTACAGTTTCAATGTCAAAAAACAGTTCCATTTCAAATAATTCAGTTTAGCATAAGTACGCAGTTTAGATGTTAGTACGGTTTAATTGTCAAAAGCATTTCTATTTCAAGCTATTCAGCTTAGTCAAACAAGTCAGTTTAGCATAAGCATGCCGTTAGTTCTATTTAACCCATAGATAGGGCCCGATCAGGTGTTACCATTTTGGGCCAAAGTGGACCTGGGAGCAATTGCAATGAAGGGGTACTCTGCATTCCCCAAAGCCCCAGCATCACTAGAACCTCACCATCAGATTGTTTAGTGTCTTATCCATGCCACTCATTGGGGGAGGGGGTCTTACCCCTCTGCAGAGAAGCAGTCAGTGTATTCTACAGCCCCAGCTGATTGGGCAGTACACAGAGTTAAATGTCAAAACAGTTTTATTTCAGATAATTCAGTTTAGCATAAGTACACAGTTTAGACATCAAAGCAGTTCTATTTCAAGCAATTCAGTTTAGCATAAGTACACAGTTTAAATGTCAAACCAGTTCTATTTTAAACAATTCAGTTTGGCATAAATACACAGTTTAAATGCAAAAATTAGTATAGTGAAGGAAGCACAGTTTAGTTCTATTTAACCCATAGATAGGACCCTGATCAGGTGCTACCACCCTGGACCAAAGTGGACCTGGGAGTGATGGCAATAAAGGGGTACTCCGCATCCCCCAAAGCTCCAGCATTACTGGAACCTTAACATCATATTGTTTAGTGTCATATTCAGGACACTCATTGAGGGGGGGTCTTACCCCTCTGTAAAGAAGCAGTCGGTGTATTCTACAAAAATATTCTATATGAATAATTTCTAAATAGTCAAGTCAGCTGGGGCACCTGACTTGACAATTTAGAAATTATTCATATTTGATAATACTAGATTCCATATAATTGTGCAAATTATTTGTATTTAGAATAGTTGCTTGAAACCATGATTATCTAATTTGGTTTCTTTGTTTAATGGCATATCAACCTTCAAGGGTTATTTAATGCTAAAGCCATCCTTGTAAAGAACAGTAGTGGTACTATTTAACCCATAGATGTGGGGGGGAGAAGGGGATTCATACCTTTTCCCTGGATTACCATTATTTTCTTGAAACCATATAATTATTAGTATTAGATAGGAATACTTGAAGCCATACAACTGTGTACAAATTATTTGTGTTATATAGGAATACTTGATATCATAACTATGGGCAAAAAACTCTTTAGAAACAACTATACAAGTGTAAATATAAATATACAATGAATGCAATTCCCTAACCTCTCGGCATAAAATAACCTTAGATAGGTTGCTATGCCTTTAAAATCAATCAGCAGTCACTTATACTACAAAAAGTATTATACAAAAGAGATTACAAGATATTTACAACCTCTTCAAAATGTCGTACACACTAATTTATCTGATTGTTTTATATATATATATATATCATCATTATCATCTAGCCATGCTGATACCACAGATTCTCTTAACTCTCTCTTGCTGTCTATCCCTATTAGCCTTCACTCTTTGTAGGTCCTCTAATCTACATCCAGTGTCCACACAGAGCTGATGAATGTAAGTTTTTACCGCTCAACTAACACTGGTGTGTCTATATGTAGAAGCCCATAGGAGAAAATGGCTTATGAATTTGTCCTTTTTTCTCCAGAAGGGCCCAGCACATCTTGTATATCTTACTTGGATAGTTTGTGAGATGGGGAGTCAGTGACTATACAGTTATTATTTTGTATGGTGTTGCTTCCAGGATTTGTTCAAAACAGTATGTACTATCATTGTGTTATTCCCATCTAGCTTTTATTTTTTTTAATAAAGAAATAAAAATTTATATAATTTCCTTAAAAGAGGTGCCCGTGGTGTAATGGTAATCGTCACAGGAAATGGACACGGTAACTCAAGCTCAATCCTAGACTAGACTGATTGCATTTCACATAGCACTAATACCCTTGGAAAAGGTATGAATCCAATTATTCTCCCTCCAGCTATGGGTGAATAGTAGGGCAAACTAGGTTCTTCAGCCTTGGTGAGGCAACTTGTCTAGAAGGAAAACTCTAAATTCAAACCTGTTAAACGCCGCTTAAAAATTGACCTTGCGTCATATCCTGCCCGAGCGGAGGGGTTGGGTAAATATGTATAATTTCCTTAAATCATCACCTGCATTTAAATAATATTACTTATCAAATTTTAATGCTTTTTGATAAAATCTATACTAGCTGAAGTACTTATCTAAAGTAGGTCTGGGGTCAAACTTTGTAGACTAATATTTTTTAATTCAAATCAATAACAATATATTCATTCAAACTATTTTATCCAGCATGAAGAACTACATATGATAATTAGTAATATTTAATTAAACATAATTATTTTAATAAGATTACTAACTAATTTGACAGCATATAAGGTGCACATTTTTTTTTACTAAATATATATTTTAAAATTCCCCAGTGTCTTATATGCCATATGTATGTTTAAAATTTGTGATAGTCGGCCGAAATTTGCTACCTGGCAGTTCCTATTAGCTTGAACTTTAGAGTAACTTTTGTATACCTATTGTTATTTTTTAAAAGGCTATTATTCAGATTAAAAGTGTTATCATTGATTATATTCATTGTATTAATTTTATTACGTTTAATATTAGTACTTGGTTTTTTTCTTGATTTGCCCTTCCGAAATTGAGGTGCATCTTATACACATCCGTGCGTCTTATATACCATCAAATACAGTAATTCATTTACTTTTTTTCTTTGAAGTTAAGGAATTTAAATTTTGTGCACTCTGTTAAATGGCTTTTCATTGATTATTGTTTATTTTTTGAGATCCTCTTATGATATGAGCTTCTTTTTTGGATAATAATTCACCAAATACATTTCTTTTAATGAATATATAAAGTGTGAAACATCCAATCATGATTCATCATAGTTTTATATTTTCATATTGATTATAGGTATTTTATAAAAATATGATATTACTGTTCTCTGAACTACATTTTAGATAATGTAATATGAATTCTGCACAATAATAAGTTAGTAAAGTTGGCGACCGTAGTCGAGGGTGACCTGAAGGCTCCCTTTTCAATAGCTACTACGCCTCGGTGTAGGGGAGGGCACTACTCCTTTCCCTGGATTGCTACACTTTACCCTTGATACATACCTTATAATGCTGAGTGTTAAGCAAAGAGGTATCAAGTACCATTTTTAAAGTCTTTGGTATGACGCGACCTAGGGTTGAACCCCAGTCTCCCTGACCATTGGCGAACACTCTACTCACTTGGCCAATAAGCCGGTAACACTGAATACTTTATGATAAGTTGATAAATAAGGTTATATATCATTAAAAGGAGGTTCTTTCAATGTAATGGTTACAATCATAGGAAACGGACACGGTAGCCCAAGTTCAATCCTAGACGAATCTGTTTGCATTTCACATAGTGCTAATAATAGTAATAGTAAAAGGTATGAATCCATCTATTCTCCTTCCAGCTATGGGTAACTAGTAGGACAGACTGAGTTCTTTAACCTTGGTATAGCACATGGTCTAGGAGAAGGAAAACTCTGAATTCAAACCTGTTAAACCCTGCTTAAAAATTTGACCTTGTGTCATATCCTACTCATGTGGAGAGGTTGGTAAATATATATTGTTAAAATGAAATTTAAAAAACCCTCAAGAAACAACTGCACAAAAAATGTTAATATAAATATGAATGCACAGTGTATGTGGTTTCCTAACTGTCATGGAACCGTTACCCACCCATTCATGGTCTCTTCCAAATTCTATATTAATCAAGAGCCAAATACTCTCAAAGATATTGGATACTCTACCGATATTCGACTGACAAGTAAACCTAGCTTACACCACCACTTTTCTCTGTATCTTGTTACTTCAGTATATCTTTAAACATATACTGTTTTCCAAGTTGTCTTTTCGTGGTCCCAACCTGGGTTCACATCACCAACCTCAAGGCATAAAATAACCTTAGACAGGTTGACATGCCATTAAAATCAATCAACTTGAAAAGATTATAGTATTGAAAATTATGTTTAAACAGCAATTTTTCTTTTATTATTCTAATTTTTAGCAGTCTATCAAAAATATTAATTTGTAAAAAATGAACATTTACCAACAATAAAGTCTCCCTTAAAAAAATACTGTTGCTTTTTTTTAACGAAAACAGTTGAGGTGTGTTTCATAAATACACATCTATTTTTACTCAAAAGAATATACAGCCCTATCAACAGGACTTAGAATAGACTGACTGTATCCCTTGCTCGAGGATAAGACAACCCCCCACACACACACACACATACACATGGTTATGACACTAAAGAGCATCTGACGGTGAGGCTCCAGTTCTGGAGATCTAGGGAATGGGGAATACCCCTTTATTCTCATTAGTCCCAATCACATTCACTCTGACCTATAGTAGTAGTACCTGTTAGAATCCCATCTATGGCTCAAATAGATCTGTTTAAAGATTAATTGTATTTGAAAGGACTATGTCCAAAAAAAATACTAATTTTACATAATGCAAATTTAGAACAACAAAAATGATATTTCATATTTAATCACCAAAAAATAGCAATATTTCAGTCTGATTTTATTATCATGATTATTTGTATATAACACACAGCCCTAACTTTGGACTACAAATTTCTGGAAAAAATATTCTCATATGCTCTGACTTTTTTGAATTTGTAGCAGCTAGATTTAACCTTAATTTAGCATTTGTTCAACTTTTTATTAGTTCCAACTGACTGAAATTAAGAATTTATGTAGTGTACATTATGCTTTGAAGCAAAAAGTTTACGTCATATTTAGGACAAATGCATGGTCATATTAACACAAAAATGCAACAACTTTGTGGTGAAAATATGCTTATATAAAGAGTAACAAAATTATAAACCGACACACGTACCAGTGGATATTTCTTTGTTATGGTGTAAAACATTAGTATGGACTATAAATATAGTTTATTTTCAATCCTCCTATCCTGAATATGGTGAGGCGTATTGCCAGAAAAAAAATTAATTACATACTTCAAGCACCCCTAACATTTAGGCTGAAAAATCAGGAAAAATAGTGAGTTTTATTCACAATAAATTACATTAAGTGCAAAAAGTTGTAAATAAAACTAAATCTTTTTTTTTTTTTTTTTTTTTTTTTTGCTGAGTGAGATTTTTTTTCTTGCAAATATTTCCTATTTGAATATAAATTTTGGGAACAGTTACAAAAGATGAAAAACTTTTAGACTTTTGCCCAGTTGACTGGGACTGTAGAATACACCGACTGCTTCTCTGCAGAAGGATAAGACCCCGCCCCCGCTCCAAATGAGTGTCCTGGATATGACACAAAACAGTCTGATGGTGAGGTTCTAGTAATGCTGGAGCTTTGAGGAATGCAGAGTATCCTTTCATTGCCATCACTCCCAGGTCCACCCTGGCCTAGAGTGGTAGCACCTGATAGGATCCTATCTATGGGTCAAATAGAACTAAACTGTGTACTTATGCTAAACTGAATTATTTGAAATAGAACTGTTTTGGGGTGCTAAACTGAATTGTTTGAAATAGAACAGTTTTGACATTTAACTGTGTGTAAAGAAAAAACTATACTTATACTAAACTGAATTGTTTGAAATAGAACTGTTTATATGTATAAAATGGATTTGGCATTAAATAACCTACAATAGTTGATGTTCCATAAAAACAAACCAAACTTTTGGACTTTTTACTTTTCCAACAGTGTTTGTGAGTCTGTCATATGAGAATTCAAAATTTATTGCTTGGAAAAGTTTTTTCTCTAATGATATTAAGAAGTACATATTTTATGTTTTAAGTAGAGGAATTAATATTGTGAATTGAATTACCACGACCAGAAAATCCACCGAGCTCTGCAATCTGTGGTCGCTGGTTCGATCTTCAGTAGTGGAGATGACGGTATACACTGCTGATATGACCTAATAAGGTCGAAACAGCTGTTCAGTGTTCCCGTATGTCATGCGTAGGTGTTCAACAGATTTTCCAGTTGTAGTAATTCAATTCATGATATTAAGACGTTTTCAATTATGGCTTTAATTTCTCAAAAAATAACTTTCTTAGCCATATTGGGTTGGTTGGTGCTTGGAAGGCTATTTAGTCGAGTCCCCTCTCACCAATGTTCATTACTGATGTAGGGGGACATGTTATTTGGTAGATATGTTTGGTCCCCAAAAATTTATGTTGGGTTTTGGTATATGCTTGCACTTGGAAAAAGGCAAAATAGGCACATGGAGACAAATGTAGTAAATGAAGTAATGATATGAAAGATGTATAAACGATATGAAACGGGGCGGACAAAAGGAACATTCAAAACAAGGCAGCATAAACAAAACAAATTTATATCTTAACAATACATACAATGAAAACATTTAAAACATTACTATGGTTCTATTACTGTTCAGGAAATAATACTGTGAGTGTGTGTGTGTGTGTGTGTGTGTGTGACTAACACAACTAAAACTACAAAAAAGGACTAAATGACAAAAGTGTCCTATGCATATTGACTACGTATTTCTAAATGTTCGTTTCTTTCTGTGGTACGACACAATTGCTGTTTTTGAGACTGGGAAAAGTTTCACCGACAAAGTATAATGTGGAAAAGAGTGTTTGCATGGCATATACATTTTGTGGCGTTTGTGAATATGGGAGAATGATAGTATTCTCTCTGGAAGTCACACTGGAGAGAGTGTTAGCCTTGCAGGTGAAAATGTGAAAAAGAGAAAGAGTGTTCAAAGACAAAGTATTTATAGAAAATACATGTCTTGGAGTTGGCTCCAAAAAATGCGGGACAAAATTCAAATGAGGACGTAGTTTTAAACACTGATCACATGGTTCTCCTGGCCAATGGTTTCCCCGAGACTGAATATTTGCATGTGTCTGCCATCTTTGCTTTGGGAACAAGTGGCATACCGCCCATTTTAAATTATAGGAGTGTAAGTCCTATACTGACATTAGTATATCCATAATATACTAACTCTGAATAGACAGGAGGAAAAACAAGATAAGCTCATTTACACACATATAGAAATATCAAATATATACATAATGTTCATCCAAGAAGTATTGACAAAAACATATTAATGTGTGCCAACAAATAAAATGTGTACATATTGTTCTATAAACAAGCAGTTTATAAAAGGAGTACACAAATGGTAAATGTTTTACTTGAATTTGGAGGTTTAGCCATGTGGGCTTTACATTTTAATGACAAGCATGGTAATGTCCAATCCCAGGGTTGGAGATAAAGTTTCTCTTCAGTTCAACAAATACTGATATAACGGGACATCTTAACTAATTAATCATCGCCAACCTAAAAATTTGCATTTATAAATTATATATATAATATATGTGTAAAAAGGCTCTGGCATTAAATAACTTATAGAGGTTGATATGCCATTAAATCCAACCAACTTAACTATTTAAAGAACTATGATAAAAAAAAGCGTCTTTACCATTCAAAGAACAGAGATGAAAGAGGCACATCTAGTGTTTAAAGAACATAGACGAAAAAAGACAAGAAAGATTCTGTGATTCTCATGTGACTACAAAACATCCAAAGACACACTTCTCCCCCAATCCTAAGGAGATAATCATTTGTCTTCCTAAAGTCATATTAAATCTGTTATATTAGAAAACATTATTTTAATACTTTTGGGAAATGATTTACAATTATTTTCGAGAATTATAAACCCATAAGTTTTAAATTGTACTGTAGATTTTAAATTATGTAATATGAAAACTGTATGTTAATACAGTGATTCAACAAATAAATTTACTTTTACAAGTAGATAAAATGTGAAAAGTTTAATTATAATTTAATATAGTTTTATATCATTATATCGATTATAATTATTTGATAAAAATATAATATTGCTGTCCTTTGATATACATTTTAAATAATGCAATTAATTTCAACAACTGAAATTTCAGAAAATACTAGCCATGAATATTCCATTTATAAATTTGATTATTGTAATACAGTATGCTTCAAAAAAATTGATATCATTTCATAATTAAATAATTTGACAAAATCTTGTTCAAATGATCTCGAATTTTAACAACCTGTCGCACTATCATCATCCCTGAACCTTTCTCGCCATCCTTCCCTATCATCCACTGCTTCCGGCAGGTCCTCAAAGCTACATCCTGTATCAGCTCAGAGCTGCTGTATGTAGGTTCGAGCTGGTCATCCAGCAGTGTCCCACATATCTGGTTCATCTAATTTTGATAGTTTTCGTGATGGGTGGTAGGTGGCCGCACAGCTGCTGCTTTGTGGGGTGCTGCCTCCAGGACCTGTTCAGTATTGTTCACAGAATTCTTGTGTAGTTGTTTCTATACATTCTATTAAAATTTGAGATCATTTGAATGAGAATTAGTCAAGTAGATGACAAATGATGTCAAATTTTCTGAAACACTCTATATTATATTTTAATATTATATTTTTAAAAAGTTTTACTGTTTGTATAAAAATGTGTTCATTGCTTTTACAGTAGGTTTATTCAGAATTGTAAACATGGAGTTCTTCAATACACAATCATACGACCAGCTACAACTGCTGTGGCTTTGTAAGTATTTTTTCTCTTTATTGTTTATAAATCAAAAATTGACTTCTTACTATTATATACAATGAATTTATTTTAGTCTTTCAGCTTCTAATACTGTCTTCATTTGAAAATTCTTTTAGTGGTATCTTCTTTTTTTCATAAGTTTTATGGACTCCACTAAGATATTAAAGTGTCATTTGAGGCTTAGAATATATTGACTGTATCCCCTGCAAAGGGGTAAGACCTCCCGCCAAAAAAGATGTGTCCTAGTTATGACACTTAACAGCATCTGATGGTGAGGCTCCAGTTCTAGTGATCTGGGGAGTGTGGAGTACTCTTTTATTGTCATTATTCCCAAGCATGACCCGGAGGTGTAGTACCTGTTAGGGTCCCATCTATGGATCAAATCATCATCATCAAGTCTTGCTGATAACACAGAGTTCTTTGACTCCTGGCAGGTTCTCTAGACTGCATCCAGTGTCCATACAGAGCTGATGCAATAAGTCTTTGCTAATTGGCCAACACTGGTATGTCCTTGTGTAGGAGTCCATTAGAGAACATCCCTTATACGTTTGTCCTAACTTCTCCAGCAATGCCCAGCATGTCTTATTGATTTCCCTTGGATAGTTTGTGAGATGGGAGGCAAGTGGACATTCAACTGCTATTTTGTAGGGTGTTTACTTCTAAGATTTGTTCAAAATAGCACATAGCATTTTTGTGTAGTTTCCATCTAGCTTTTTAAAAATTATTCATTTTTATTGGGACTTTATGCAAAAGACAAAAAACTCTTTAGAAAAAAAATACACAAAAATATAAATATGAACATACAATGAACATGAATCCCTAACCTCTCAGTATAAAATAAACCTAGACAGGTTGACATGCTGTTAAAATCAATCAATCAATTAACTAAGATATCAAACTGTATTCTATCTTATTATCATGTGTATAATGCAAGGCTGTCCTTATTGATAGGCCTGGCAAGCAGACAGTTAAAGCATTTGACTAGAAGCAGATGTGTTGATTTAAATTACCACTAACCTACAAATATTGATTAAAGTTTACCAAAGATCTTGTTTGTGATATTCAAGGGTTAATTATTTAACAAGTCACCTACCACCTGTCACGAAAACTATACAAGCTAGACGAACCAGACATGCTGGACACTGCTGGAGAAGCAAGGACGAGATCGTAAGTGATGTGCTCCTGTGGACCCCCACATATGGCCAATCAAAAGCAGAACAACCAGCTCAAACATATATACAGCAGCTATGTGATGATACAGGATGTAATCCTGAAGACCTGCCGGAGGCGATGAATGATAGGGAGACGTGGAGAGAGAGGGTCAGGGATATCCGTGCTAGCTGCACGACATGATGATGATATTGAATTATTTAACAACTACAAGGATCATTAAATAAGTTTCCAGACTTTTTTCGTATGGGCACTTTTATTGATAGTACATACATGAAATTCAAGTCCCCTTTGAAGTAATCTCCTCCGGCTGCTAGGCACTTGTTGTACCGTTCCAACAACTTCTGGAAGGCCCCATGGAAGTCCTCTTGTGTGAGTGTATCAATGACCTTCATCACAGCCTCTTTCATCTCCTCAATTGTCTCATAACGACAGCCTCTGAGCTTAGGGAATAACCAAAAGTCACAGGGAGCAAGATCTGGACTATAGGGAGGTTGAGGAACTGTCTTGATGCCCATCTTGGTCAAATAGTCTGTGATAAGGATGGAGTTGTGGACTGGTGCATTGTCCTGGTGGAAATGCCACAGACCTAATTTGAAGAGTGCTGGCCTCTTCCGACAGAATCTCTAGCTGAACTCCCTTAAAACCTCAACATAGTAACCCTAATCCTTTGGCCAATCAACTCTGGTGTTCTGACTTCCTTACTCCTCCCACACCTCTCATCATCCCTCACATGTTTCTGTGGCATTTTTTCCAAGTTTAAAACAGAATTTTATTGCATATCGTTCTTCTAAAGTGTCCTCACATCCAGATTGCATTTTTGAAATTCACCAGCTGTGACAATCAGGCTTTAGTAGGGTGTATTCCAATTCCTGCTGTAGCTGTTCATTTGAACCTGAAATCATAAAAACTGGTCAGTCATCTCATAAGATGTATAGCAATAACATACTGAATGTTCAAGAGTCTACAACGAAAAAGTCTGGAAACTTATTGAAGGCAACACTTATATCTATTACAAGGAATCAATTATTATTTCTTATTGATCAGAAAATGGAAAAAAATGTATCTTTATAAATAAATCAGTGACTAAATCAGAAATCAGTTTTTAATTTTGCAGAAAGGTTCATCAATAAAGCATAAAAATATTTCAGTAAAAAAAGAATGAATTATAAAAGGAAGAAAAACAATAATTTTTATTGTATTTAAAAGTTTTATAACTCAATGTTTTTTCTCATATTTATTGTCTGATATTTTATACCTTTACTGAATATAAAGAAAATGTTTTTACTTCACTGAATATAAAGAAAATGCCTTTACTTCACTGAATATGAAGAAAATGTTTTTACTTCACTGAATATAAAGAAAATGTTTTTACTTCACTGAATATAAAGAAAATGTTTTTACTTCACTGAATATAAAGAAAATGCCTTTACTTCACTGAATATAAAGAAAATGTTTTTACTTCACTGAATATAAAGAAAATGTTTTTACTTCACTGAATATAAAGAAAATGCCTTTAGTTCACTGAATAAAAAGAAAATGTTTTTACTTCACTGAATATAAAGAAAATGTTTTTACTTCACTGAATATAAAGAAAATACCTTTACTTCATTGAATATAAAGAAAATGTTTTTACTTCACTGAATATAAAGAAAATGCCTTTACTTCACTGAATATAAAGAAAATGCCTTTACTTCACTGAATATAAAGAAAATGTTTTTACTTCACTGGATATGAAGAAAATGCCTTTACTTCACTGAATATAAAGAAAATGTTTTTACTTCACTGAATATAAAGAAAATGCCTTTACTTCACTGAATATAAAGAAAATGTTTTTACTTCACTGAATATAAAGAAAATGCCCCTACTTCACTGAATATAAAGAAAATGTTTTTACTTCACTGAATATAAAGAAAATGTTTTTTACTTCACTGAATATAAAGAAAATGTTTTTACTTCACTGAATATAAAGAAAATGCCTTTACTTCACTGAATATAAAGAAAATGCCTTTACTTCACTGAATATAAAGAAAATGTTTTTACTTCACTGAATATAAAGAAAATGCCTTTACTTCACTGAATATGAAGAAAATGTTTTTACTTCACTGAATATAAAGAAAATGTTTTTACTTCACTGAATATAAAGAAAATGTTTTTACTTCACTGAATATAAAGAAAATGCCTTTACTTCACTGAATATAAAGAAAATGTTTTTACTTCACTGAATATAAAGAAAATGTTTTTACTTCACTGAATATAAAGAAAATGCCTTTACTTCACTGAATATAAAGAAAATGTTTTTACTTCACTGAATATAAAGAAAATGTTTTTACTTCACTGAATATAAAGAAAATGCCTTTACTTCACTGAATATAAAGAAAATGTTTTTACTTCACTGAATATAAACGAAATGTCTTTTCTTCACTGAATATGAAGAAAATAGTTGCCTTATGTAATCAAATATATTTTCCAAGAATTATTATTTGAATAAAAGACTCCAACAATGATATTTGCCAATATAATCCCATGCATTTTTTTTTTCATATTGAAATGATGCATTTTTGAAATCTAAAATAAAGGTATTTGTTAAATAATTTCTGTCAGCCTTTAATTTAACAAAATTAAATCTCATAAAACAGAAAATTATCCACAGAACTGTGGTATCTTGCGGGACTTTTCATCATCATGTCATACTGCTAGCACAGATTTCCTCGACTCACTCTTGCGATTCATCCCTATCATCCATCGGTTCTTGGAGGTCTTCTAGACTACATTCTGTGTCTGTACAGATCTGTTATTGATAAGTTCTTGTTGGTTATTCAACACTTATTCAGCACATCCACGTGAAGGGCTCCATAGGAGAACATCACTTATGATTTTGTCCTTACTTCTCAAGTAGTATCCCGCATGTCTTGTCTATCTTATTTGAATGGTTTTAGAGATGGAAGGTAGGTGGTCGTACAGCTGCTATTTTGTCGGATCACCCCTATTTATTTATTTCAAAGAATCTCCATCCTCTTGACAATAAAAAGTTGTATCAGTAAATATTCCTTCCTCTTGGGAGGATCTTTTTGTGTTAAGAAAATTATATTCTAATATCTTTACATGAAAAATAAAATTTTATTGTCAAAATCTATGTCATTATCAAGAACAAACATTTGAGAAAAATATGAGATTTAAGTGACAATATTTTTTTTCAACTGGAAATTTTTTATAAATTTGGCAATGAGTTACAAAATTGATTGGTGAAACTTCTTATTGACTAGTGGTGAAGATAATTTAAATAAGTTATAAACTATTAAATGATAGAAAGATACCATGTGTCAGCTCAGTTTAATTGACAAGTGATGACCCCAAGATCAATTTGAGAACTTGGCTATGATTGGATAATTTCAGTCAGGTGACAGAGAGCTTCTAAAAGTTTGAAAAATACTTTGAACAGTTAATCAGTTACTGAGAACTGTGTGACACTATATACAGGCTTAGCTCTATGTGAGTGCATGTTTGAGTGTATACATATGTTTAGTTATGAGTTGACCATAGGTATATATATGCATATGTGTATGTATGTGTGTTCATATAGGGGCTAAGACATATTTGTGTGGGAATCACTAATTCAGTTCTAGTATAAAACATAGCTGTCAAATAAAAGTGGATCAATGACTTAAAAAATGTATCACACTTTTTAAGGTCTCCTGGAGACCGATTGTCTGCCAGGGTGTTTATGTCTAACCTTTTGGGTGGCCAGGAGTTCAGAATTAGGAATGTTCACCTCTGCATATATGAAAGAGGGTCAGTTTGAAGGGTGAGTCTGCTACTACAATTGGTAAGAGACAGATGTAGAGGATCAACCAGAGAACAGAAGAACAGAGTCAATCTACAAGTAGACACAGAGGGTATATGACCAGAGGACAGATAGCTGGAACCATAGATACAGAGATGGGCTGAGAGAACAGATACAGGAGAGAGGGGGAGAATCAGAGAATGGAGAACAGAGAGAGACATAGAAGAGACTCTAAGGAACAGATAGCTGGGACCACAGCTACAGAGAATGGAGAACTGAGACAGACAGACATGTAAATAAGCTAAGAAGTTTTTAGTTAAGGGATTTCATTGCAAAGGGTTACACAAACTTCTTCCTCTTTTTAAGCAACATTTATTCAACTTTTTGTTTTCACCCTGCTCTTCCCTTTGTGATCTATTTGTATATTACCACAACCGTTCAAAGAGAACCATTGATTTTCACCATGCTCATCACTACCCGTAAAAGTTGTGGGGGTAAATAAATGTGTCATAAGAAATGAAATATGTGCACCTAAGAATGGTGTCTGCATTGTTGTTATCTCAGCTAAGAAGAACTAAGACAATTAGAGTTACAGCAATGAACAAGACCACAAGAGAAAACACAGAGATAAGACACGAGGAGACAGACAAGAACGAAGATGGCAGCCAGAAGAACACAGAGCTGAATTAAAGAACAGATGAGAAGATGGACACTGACTCAAAAAGAAAATGTAAGTGTAAGTCCAAATAAGAGTAAAAAGGACTATCTAACAAATCTAAAAAGGACTATATAACAAACGTAAAAAGGTCTATATAATAAATGTAAACAGGGCTATATAACAAATTTGAAAAGGACTATATAACAAACATAAAAAGGACTATATAACAAATGTAAAAATGGCTATATAACAAATCTAAAAAGGACTGTATAACAAACATAAAAAGGACTATATAACAAATGTAAAAAAGGTGATATAACAAAAGTAAAAGGACTATATAACAACAAGTGTAAAAAGGACGATATAACAAATCTAAAAAGGACTATATAACAAACATAAAAAGGGCTATATAACATATCTAAAAAATACTATATAAAAAAATGTAAAAAGTTAATTTAATAAATGTAAAATTGTATATAGTGCAACATCAAAGAAAAGAAAGAAAATAAATGAATATACTTCAGTTGCTATTATAAAAATCTTAGGATTAGATTCAAATTGAGAAACTATACAACTTATAAAACCTTTGAGGTTAAAATCTATTTTCAAAATAAACCCACTAAATAAAGTATCAAGTTCAACCTCCAGCAAAACAGTCCAGTTTGCCTGCTTGTTAGGCCTATTAATAGTGTTACAAGACGAGATCTTGCCTTGATTTGAAAAAACAAAAAGAAAGAAAAGAAGAAAAGAAAAAAAAAACGGAAGTTAACACTTCGAGTTCTCAACTAAAAATGAAAAGTTAGTCGCTCACGCATGGGCTCCACGCAGAACTTCCGTTTGCGATAAATTAACAAAAAAAAAATACATTAATAAATATCCAATCGGAACGCTTCCCGCGGGGCACAAAAATTGCCGTTTCTGAGCCTACAGAAAATATACAAATAGACGGACCAAATAATCATCAGTCAGACTTGTTCCTTCACACGACCCGTGTTAAGGATTCTACGCACCGTCCGGCGCCTGTCATCCGATACATCAAACGATCGCCGCCGCTAAGAACATTGTCCTAATTCCGAGAAAACCATCCCTTCACCACGGGAACTTTGTAACTATCCCTTCACCACGAGACAAGTACAGTACATGAACTTTGTAACTACTACCACTGAATTCATTCTTTAACTGGGAACATATTTCTCCATTCTACTCTCTGTACTTAATCTATTTATAAAAAATTTTCTATAACATCATTACTGTGTTATTGTGAGTATCTATACGTTCTTTGTTTTGCAACCATACGCATTTCTCGCCCACAACTCAGAATATAACAATAGGAATAGAGTTGATAAAATGGCAAATTGTAGCTTTTTTTTTTCCTTATACGTTTTATGATTCTTTAGCGAGATTTTTTAACTGGAGTTTTTGTAGGAGTGATATTAGCGAGAGGGAAGTGTTGTTTGTGTTTAGCAAAGAAGATGGTGTAACGTATGTGTGTTTACATTGAGTTGTTTCGCTAATTTTTAAGGGTAAATAAAGGTAGAATGATGAAGTAGATAAGATGCCGAAGGTCGAAAGGTGTTTTTATGAATAGGTTTTTATTTGCAGCATGGAATATTTGGTTTGCTTTTGGTGCTGCAAGACTCGTGAAAGGTTGTGAGTATGGAGACGAAATGGCGTTATGAGAAAGTTGAGAAGGTTGAGATGGCAGCATGTGTCGTCGGACGTGTGAGGGATTGTGTTCGTAGGTTTAACGAAAGACATGTTGCAGTTGTAGGAATTGAACTTTGGATGTCACCGTGAGTTTCATGTCTGGTATTTGGGGAGAGTATGCGCTATCTCCATTAAAGTGACCCAGAGGTAAAATGGGAGCTAGGTGTCGAGAGCGGGATTACGCATCGGATCGACATAGCCAATTTTAGGGTGACATAAAGTTGTGCCTGTGAATGTTGAATGCATCTAATTTATATTCAACTGGGATTCCTTGCGAGGAATCCATAAATTAGATGGGTTCCCTCGTGTGTCCATGTTGCTGCTGCTGCTAATTCTAGAGCCGTAGTGAGACGTCTGCACTGGGCGGCATTGTCCAGCTAAAAAGCATCGCTATTGAAGAACGGCCAGTGTGACGTCTGCACTGGACGGCGTTCTCCAGCCAAAGAGAGTGGGTTTGGCAGCTTACCCAATTTCTAGCCAAAAATGAAGGTCCGGGCTGAATAGGATAAGTCATCCTGATTGGGTGAAATTAAGTGTCGAATTAAATTTGCACGCCAAACCAAAATACAAATTTTCCCTTCACTACAATTCTTTGTTCTGATATTCATTCTTTAACCCTTTTGGTGCTGTACATTTGGCAACAAATTTAATAGCTGAAATGCACTTTGGAGCATAAATTTAAAAAAAATTGCAGATAGAAAAATTATAGGAGTTTTACAATTACAATATTGCAGTACATTGTAGGCATTGAGGGTTATATTGCACAGATGTGTTTATCAGAGAATTTTTTATAAACTGATATTTCTAAAAATGATTACTTTACTAAAGTTTTAGAAGTAATAAAGTATTTTTTTTATTTTAAGGCCAGGGTTTAGCAAACAAGAGGCACTTTTGGGGAATATATTGCACATAATCCAAAATTTTTAAGTAATGTTGACTAAAGTTACTCTCATACATTAAATATATTTGGGCAACTGGAGTTGCTCTCTGCAACAAAAGGGTTAAACTTCTTGTTTTATTGCAGGAAATCAAATCCTGAAAAGAAATTGTCTATATTCTAGCTTGTTAACCATTAGACCACGTAAAGTGCCCACATCAGAATCTATAGTAATAAATTAAAAAATGGCTATCGGATATTTCTCTTTATTTTGATTTTGCCTTTTATTTTCCCCAATAAAATTTGACTATTTTTCTCCTTTCCTTTAAGGTTCATCCATACTGAGAAACAAAATTTAAAACTTTTGAATACAAACTTTTTATTTATTTAAATTTGATATTGTTCTTGATTAAACTACTTATTATGTCCATGTGTGTTATTTTGTAGAATAACTGGTATTTGTGGTAAATATGATGAAGGCGATTTCAATGTTGATTCTGCTTGGCCTTATCTGGTGTTTATTAATAATGCTTCACAAGTGGTAAGTTTCTTTTTGATCAATAATTATATATATATATATATATATATATATATATATATATATATATATATATAATAATAATAAATAAATAAATATTAATTTTTATATATATCTAATAGCATGGATTCTTATCTGCAACTGCTGGTTTCATACTACCTCAGCAGTCACAGATAAGAATTCATGCTATTAAATATATATAAAAACTAATATATATTTATTTATTATTATATCATATAATAGCTCTATTACAGATATTGATCCCTCTCCAAATTATACTATATTTGGTCTGCCACAAACCCGCCTAGTGAGATAGAGACAACCATATACTGTTATATATATATATATATATATATATATATATATATATATATATATATATATATATATATATATAATTAAATTGGCCAACTGTAGTCAAGGGCAACTTGAAGGCTCCCTTTGGTTTGACTCAACCTGGGATTGAACCCCTGTCTCTCAGGCCATTGGCAAACATTTTGACAATTATGCCAAAGACTCAAAAAATGCCTCTTTGTTTAACATTATAGGGTATAGATCAAGTGTAAGTGGAGCAATTCAGGGAAAGGAATAATGCCCTCACCTACACATCAGTGTAATAGCTATTGAAAAGGGAACCTTTAGCTTGCCCTTGACTACAGTCAGCTTTCATATATATATATATATATATATATATATAAATTCCTTTTTTAAGCTTCAAATCTCTTCTTATTTTGTTTTTCTAAATCTTTTGTAAGAACCTACAAGCAATCCTGGTTGTTTATACATCTATTTAAGAAAAGGATCATTTTTGATAAAGCTATTTTATACAATTAATATGTTTGCCCAGTCGGCTGGGGCTGTAGAATACACCGACTGCTTCTCTGAAGAGCGGTAAGACCCCCCCTAACGAGTGTCCTAGATATGACACTAAACAATCTGATGGTGAGGTTCCAGCAGTGCTGGAGCTTTGGGGAATGTGGAGTACCCCTTCATTGCCATCGCTCCCAGGTCCTCTCTGGCCCGGAGTGGTAGCACCTGATAGGGCCCTATCTATGGGTTAAATAGAACTAACAGCATACTTATGCTAAAATGAATTGAGTAAACTGAATAGCTTGAAATAGAAACGTTTTTTGACAATTAAACCGTACTTACACTTAAACTGCGTGCTTATGCTTAACAGAATTATTTCAAATAGAACTGTTTTTCGACATTAAAACTGTATTTACACTTAACTGAATTATTACATATAACTGCTTAAATAGTTTGAAATGGAAATGTTTTTGACAATTAAACTGTACTTACACTTAAACTGCGTGCTTATGCTTAACTGAATTATTTCAAATAGAACTGTTTTTCGACATTAAAACTGTATTTACACTTAACTGAATTGTTACATATAACTGCTTGACTAGTTTGGAATGGAAATGTTTTTGACAATTAAACTGTGTACTTATGCTAAACTGAACTGTTTTCAATAGAACAGATTATTTACATAAAAATGGATTTGGCGTTGAATAACCTACAAAGGTTGATATGCCATAAAACCAAACAAACAAAAAATTAATATGTACCACCAGTTAGAATATATTTATTTAACAGAATTAACATTTAATTATAATGGAGAAAAACATTAGATAAATAGAGATATTGAAGAACAAGACAGAAAGATGAGAGTAAAATATTAAGAATTTTTATAGAAGTTACTTCTCTGGATAATTGACTAAAATTTTAATGATGAATTTTTAAAGGAAAATATTTTGAGATGTTTTCAAACATTAATTTATTTCAACAGAAGTGTTAGATAAAATCTGTTTTATATATTTTGTATGCTTTTTTATGTAAAATTAAATGGCTTCTGTCTAATGCAATTTTTAAATACTTTTATATATATAGAATACAACCCTTAATTTTAAAAATATACTGTAAATATATATGTTTATATTGTTAAAGCACTTTGACTAGATTTTGAATCAAAATTTTGATTTTATTTACATTCTGTCTGTGACATTTTATGAATTCAAAATATTTTTTATTTTCCTTTCTTTTATTTTTTTTATTTCGTTTTTTTATTAAGAAATTATTTCTACAGAATATTTTTGTAAAGAAAAATTTTTGACTAATTTCTTGCACAAATATAATCATTAATGCAAAATATTCTTTATTTTCCTTACCTTTATTTATTAGAGAATTATTTCTACAGAATATTTTTATAAAGAAATTTTTTTAACTAATTTCTTGCTCAAACATAATAACAAATATCTAGTTAAACGAGTAATTTTTAAAAAAATTACCATCTCACATTTTAAATAAAAATACTGATATGTACCAGTCATTTAAATATTTTAATCCAAAAATATTTGTATGGCCAGAAATATAACTAGAATAAAATTCACAATAGAAAATTCTCATCACTTTACAATTGGAAGAGAAAAATATTAGTGAAGAATTAAAAATTTGTGAATCTTATAATGTTTATTTATTTGCATATTGTAATAAAAAGATGAACAAAGTAATCACTTTACTTACGTTTTATTCAATATAGATTTATTATAGTCCAGTTAAGGCTCATTGGCCTACAATATACACCAATTGCCTGGGGGACTGAGGTTCAATCCCAGGTTGAGTCATACCAAAGACTTAAAAAATATGGTACTCGATACCTCCTTGCTTAACTCTCAGCATTATGAGGTACGTATCAAGAGTAAAGTGGAGCAATCCAGGGAAAGGAGTAGCGCCCTCCCTTACACATTGGTGTAGTAGCTATTGGAAAGGGAGCCTTCAGGTCGCCCTCGACTACAGTTGCCAACCTTACACGGTGAGGATTATTTAGAATTTCTGGTGAACTGATTTTGGGGAAGCAACTATGTTTGACTTCACCACAGATATTAATCTGACTTTACACACTACAAAAATGAAAACATAATGTAAAATTCAGAAATATTTAAAGTAGATTTTACTGCAAATTCTTTTTTAAATGTTAATCACAACAAAAAAAATCAATCTTTTTTCTTTTTTTTTTTTTTTCTTTTTTTTTTTTTGAATATTATGCTATCACCATATGTGAAAGTTATTTTGGTTTCTCTTGTCTCACATATAT
The DNA here is from genome assembly GCA_963585895.1 of Sepioteuthis lessoniana. Lineage (NCBI taxonomy): Eukaryota > Metazoa > Mollusca > Cephalopoda > Myopsida > Loliginidae > Sepioteuthis > Sepioteuthis lessoniana. The sequence continues at coordinate 114,893 of CAUZXS010003315.1, forward strand.
ATCTACTTTCTATATACATTTTCATGTACCACAAAAACTGTATAGAATAAAACTTAGAATAATTTTGCTTTGAACTTTAATCCTCTGAGCTCTGAGCTCCTCAACCTAAATTTACCCTTTGCCATTTAAGTATGATCTCTGCACCGGTTAACCAACATTACAGTGTGCGGAAGAATAAAATACCAGTGTAACAGGTTCAAAGGGTTAAGTGTCATTTTTATTTTATTATACAAGTATTATATAAGTTTCATAAGTATTCGGTTTGCTTTTTAATTAAATAAATTTTAAAATATAAAAGAAAAAAATAATTTCACTGCACATCTAAAAGATTTTAGACTAAGTCCACTTTAATAATTGACTTCTTTTTTGTTTGTTTTTTAAGTATTACCATGTACCTTTGTTTCATTGTAGTGGGCAATGTATAATTTAGTCCTATTTTACAAAGCGGTTAAAGAGGAGCTGCAACCAATAAATCCAATTCCAAAATTTCTTTGTGTTAAAGCTGTTGTCTTCTTGTCATTTTGGTAAGTCAATGGAATAATACTTCATTTTTTATATTGAATGATTTAAGTTTCATAAATTATTTTTTTTGTATTTGGTCAAAAATTAATTAAACCAAACAAACACATTCAATAAATAATAATGCATTACAATATCAGATTTAAATGGTTTTAAATCATTTGATTGTTTATTATAAAACTGCTTTAAAAAGGTACCATATATACTCGAGTGATGAACAACATTGTATAATGTGTAATTGTGCAATTTTTCGCCTCAAAAAGATGTTTTTATTGTATACTTCAATCAATGGATGACCCCTAACTATTGGTTATCCTATTTCTTTAACATTCAATGACATAAAGAGAAAATATTCAAATACTTAAGCATACTTTCAAAATTATTGTAATACAATTAAAATCAATGGAATTCTATAAATAGACAATGTAATCTAGACCTCAATGTAGCATAGCATATTTACTTGGATATTTTAAACATACTAAAATACTAAATACTATCACTAATACACAGTAGCAATGATAATATAATAATCTATGTAACTTTGTTTACTGTTTATAATTACATATTATATCCACAGGTGTTATAAATAGTAAACAATATTAAGTAAAATCTTTCATAACTTAACTAATAGCCTTTGTTTAGATATAGACTGTGGGACACAGAAATAAAGTAAGTTTTAAAAACATGTCTCGTTTAATGAATGAACCCTTGTTTTTTTTAAGGGGAAAAATTGGTCTTAAAAAGTCATTCATTATACAAATATATATGGTATTCCTTTTGTAATTTTCCTTTGTGATCATTCAACAAAGATTAGTTATCTGTAAAAAGTATTCAATATTTCAAAGATTATTATAAATTATCATAAAATAAATAATCTGGGGGGGTTGGGGGGGGTCATGAAATAGAAATATTCTACTAAACTTTTTAATTTATTCATTTTTTTTTTCTGAAATCCAAGCAGTAAGTTATAAACTTTTATAACTTATTATATTTGTTTCTATTTTATGCAAATTATTTTGATATTTTTATGTAATTAATATCCATGTTTCTACTGTATGTATTATAGTTTGAATAAAATGTTAAATGAAAAGAAACTTTTCTTTTCTTTTTTAATATCTGTTAAATTTTCAAGGCAAGCTGTACTGATTGCTGGTTTGGTAAAAACTGGTGTAATTTCTGAAAAAAATACATGGGGATTTTATACTGTAAAAATGGTTGCTAGTGGTCTTCAGGTAAGAATACGGTTTTCACTCTTTTTTATTTGTATTTATAATATTTGAATTAAATTAAATTTATTTAAATTTTTATAGGGCTGAATCCATGCAATTTAGAAACTATAGAAGTAACCCTCAAAACAGAAAAAATTGTGTGTGTGTGTGTGTGTGTGTGTGTGTGTGTGTGTGTGTGTGTGTGTGTGTGTGTTTTTCATAAAATCAACATTCGTGGGATTTATTTTAAAGAAATGTAAAGTACTTTTTACACATTTTTAAACAATAAATGATACTATGCCTGAGCTACTTTCATGTATTTGATGAATATGTTTGCATGAATTATCTCCCTTCCATCAATCAGTGTGGCATAAAATTTAAATCATCATCATCATATCGTGCTGGCAGCACGGATATCCCTGACCCTCTCTCGCCACTCCTCCTTTTAGAAATACAAAACTGTTTATATTTAAGTAGTTATGTACTGTTATGTATTTAAACCTTTCATTTATTTTTAATGATTTTTCATAGAAATTATAATGTTAATTCTTGAAACAATTTTTTTTTATTAAAAGACATGAAAGGAATAATATCTTATTTATTTATGAATTAGTTTTACTAGTTGTTTCAGATATAATCCATAATTTACATATGTTTGACAATCAGGCTTTAGTAGGGTATATTCCAATTCCTGCTGTAGCTGTTCATTTGAACCTGAAATCATAAGAATTGGTCTGTCATCTCATAAGATGTATTGCAATAACATACTGAATATTCAAGAGTCTACGACAATCTTAAATGCCTGTACAAAAAAAGTCTGGAAACTTATTGAGTGCACCACGTACTTCATATTTTGCCTAAAAACATAAAATTTACACAGTATTTAGAACACACGTGTGGACATGTTCATACAAAAATGTTACAAACTTGTGAAAATAAGTTCACATTAGAAAGAAAATTATAAACAAACACACATTCCAGTGGATATTTCTCTGTAATGGTGCAAAACTCAGTAATTATCCCATCTCGAATATGGAGAGGCATGTGGGTAGAAAAAAAGTTAATTATATAGTTCTAGCCATTGGCCTAATGAGTAGAGTGTTCACCAATGGTCCAGGAGACCAGGGTTCAATCCCAGGTCGAGTCATACTAAAGACTCAAAAAATGGTGCTTGATGTCACTTTGCACTCAGCACTATAAGGTAAGGATCAAGGGTAAAGTGGAACAATCCAGGGAATGAAGTAGCACCCTCCCCTACACCTTGGTGTAGTAGCTAATGAAAAGGGAGCCTTCGGGTCACCCTCGACAAAAGGTCATCAATACTTTATATAATTCTCATATATGATACACACCTCCAATTTTTGAGCTGAAAAATCTGGAAAAATAGTGCATCTCAGACACAAATAATTACAGTATTTATAAATTGGTCATAGTTTTGAATGCCTGGTTTAATGTCTAGTTATTCCAACAAATAATCTACAAACAACTTTAGTCGACTTGACATTCTTGGCAGGGGAGTCTCTCCATGGCATAGTGAATAATATATTGACCTCATAGGAAGTGAGTTCAAACTCCAGTCGTACTATTACATTCACTTTCAGGCTAATGCCCTTGAGAAAGGAATGAACCTCCTTATCCTCCCACAAATTTTGATATGCCATTAAACAAAGAAACTTGACTGAATCAGATAATAGGAGGACTCCTCGTAGTATAACTAATGTGCTGGACTGCAAAATTGTGGTACACAAGTTCAAATTCCAGTCGTGCTATTATGTTCACTTTCAATCTAATACCCTTGGTAATTCTATCAATTCCCTTATCCCTGTCTGCAGCTGTGGGTTAAATAGTACCTCTACAGTTTTTCTACAAGGATGATTAAATATTGACATGCTATTAAAACAAAGAAATGGAAAATTGACATTCTTACAATGAAGAATGACAGCATTTATCTTCTGAAAATAGTCAAAATTTATTTATTGTTGTTTTTATCTTTTAACTTGAATTTGTTATTTCATCCTTTTTAACAATTTGTATTTTTATTGCAGGACTTTTGTATTTGTATTGAAATGTTTCTTGCTGCAGTGGCTCATTACTTCTCTTTCTCACACAAACCTTTCATAGACCTAATGATAGACAATTCTAATTGTTGTGCTTCATTTATGTCTATGTGGGACATATCAGACGTTCGAGATGATGTTCTGGAACATGTCAGAGTTGTTGGTAAGTTTTTGATTTATTATTATGTACGTAGTGAACTTTTCCCATCCAACCTTTTTTGTTTGTGAAATGGACTTTGCCAGTCCAGAAATCATTTTGTTCTGTGTATATTTCATTATTTATCCAATGAAATATAACGAAGATTTTGTTACATTATTACAATCTTCATGTTTTTTATTACCTGCAAATAAATAGCAATCCACTGGATAGCACCAGAGATAATCTGGTCCCCTTATGTCGATTTGAGTATTGTGTTAGTATAACATTTATTCTAAGGCTAACAGCAACAAATAAATGAATTAATAGTTCATTTAATTCTAACAATTTATTAATCAACACATGAAACAATAAATAACAATATAAAGTCCTCCCTGTGTATAAAGTTGACTTTAAGGGACTTACCATTGTGCTGAAGAAGATATCTGGTATCTTAGGGTTGTCTTTCTGAGAGGTTTTAACATCCCCACCTCATGGAACGTCTGGTAGAATCTGTCTGACTGGATTTGGGATTTTTGTGCCAAGACTTCTGGATTCATCACGTGATTAGTATATCCAATCACAGTGAACCTCTCCCTTACTCACTCCATATATGGGAATTACCATTTTACAAAGCATGAGCATTCGCACAAACCTTCTGACCTTATGGTCCTATAATTAACTATTTGGCTTTTCCTTTAAAATATTTAAGCTTTGCTACATTAATATATATATATATATATATATATATATATTGACTTAAAATCGTTAATATCACCCCTCATGGTCTTGATGATGGTTCAGTAGAACCAAAACACTATTGTGTCGACTGGTCAATAAATCTCTCCTTCCACTTGTATCATTGTTATCAATTTTTTTACATATATATATATATATATATATATATATGAAGTGCTTATAGTATATATATATATATATATATATGTATGTATATGAGGTGCTTATAGTGTTATGGTTATTATCATAGTTAATAGACACAGCATCCCAAGTTCAAATCCTGGATGAGACCATTTGCATTTCATTTATAAAAGATATGAATCCAAATATTTTTCCTCCAGCTATGAGTAAATAATAGATTTGAATGAGCTCTTAAAACTTAGTGTGGCAACCAGTCTAGGAAAATTAAATCTGAATTCGGAACTGTTAAAATTCTCTTAAAAATTGAGCTTGTGTCACATCCTGCTCACGCCGAGGGGTTGGATAGATGCATATATATATATATATATATATACCCCTGGACAAAAATATAAGATCACCCTCAAAAATGAAGAAAAAGATATTGTTTACAATTTTTAAATTATGAAAATCAGATATATGTAAGATCAGGCATAAAGACAATTTAAAATATGAAGAAATTTCGATACATTCTATATAGCATTTATGTTTAAGTTGAAAATTTTGTTTTAACATTAATATAAGACCAATGAACAGTACTATAGAATATAAAGGCAAATTTTTTATTTAATATTTTGTAGATCCACTGTTAGCTCAAAAATTCAGCTAGGCATACTATCAACTAATTTCTGAAGTTGAACCAAACGTATTTTTTCCCATGCGTCTAAGATTGCATTTGTGAGCTCAGAAATTGCTGACTACTGTCGACCACCTTTATAAACTTTTGCAACAATCAATCCCCACAAATTTGCTATAGGATTGAGGTCTGGAGAGCATGCTGGAGGGTCAAGAAGTCTTATTTTTTGTCAAGCAAGTACTTTTTTATTGATGCATTGTGGATAGTAGTATTATCTTGCTGAAAAATCCATTCTTCTCCACATAGATGACGCGCATCTTGTGCGAGAGATAAATCATTTAGCATCTTCACATAATCTGCTGCTTTTTGTCAACCATTGACAAATTGTAGTTTAAGTTTTCCTGAAGATAAGAACGCTCCAGATCATAAGAGATCTTCCTCCACTATGTCTTGTTGAGTAATTCTCTTCTGGAAAACTTTTTGCATGCCAGTACTTCTGAAAGCCATCTGGACCGTCTAAATTAAATTTCTTTTCATCCGAGAAAACAACTTTTCGCCATTCTTTAGCACTCATGGTTTGATATTGATGAACATATTCCAGTTGTTTCTCTTTGTGGTTCATAGTTAACATTGGACGTTGAATTCTTTTCTTATGCTTAATTTTTTCCTTGTTTAAATGCCTTCTTATTGTTCTTGTACTGCAAGAAGCAGCCACTAGAGTTTTCAATAATGTTGATGTTGACGAAGTTTTCTTTTTTCTTTGCGTACAATTCTCTTGAATTGTGGTGATAATTTTTCTGGCCTGCCAGTCAGTTTTCTAGTTTCATACTTATTTGGACTTTTCAAGTAATTGCAGATAACGGTTTTACTGCATCCTAAGGCCTACAAAATTTCTCTCGGGGATTTTCTAACTCTTTTCAGATCTGGAATCTTGTCTTTCTCAAATTCAGATAATCTATTTCCTTTGTCTATTTATGTTTTTAGTAATTTTAGTTTTACAGTTTTAATAGCTTTTATATTACGTAGACAATATATAATAAATTTTTCAATTAAATTAAGTTCTTTTTTCTTTAGTTTTTATTAATGGTCTTATATGTATGTCAAAAATAAATTTAAAAAATTAGCATAAATGCTAATATATGCATAAAAAATGAATTGAAATTTCTTTATTTTGAATTTAAATGTCTCTTAACCTTATCTTTCATATATCTGATTTTCATCATTTAAGAATTGTAAACAATATCTTTTTCTTCATTTTTGAGGGTTGTCTTATATTTTTGTCCAGAGGTGTGTATATATATATATATATATATATATATATATATATATATATATATATATAAACTTTTCCCATCTTAAAAAAAATTTATAAAAAAATCTTTCCTTAATTTGAGAAACTACAACTAACAATTTCCAAGTTAGCTGGTGAAATTCTAATGAACATTTCTTCCCTCCACTCTTTCATTTGTTAAATAAACTACATCTGTCCATAAATAATCCTGTTCTGTGCATCTTTCATTATTTACCAAATAAAATCTAAGTAAAGAATTGCTACATTGTTGTGATTTTCATGTTTTTTATTACAATATAATTGTAAATACAAAGAAAAATTGATAAGTTAATCCAAGTCGAAGGAGAGATTTATTGAGAATTGTAAATAGAGTTGTGAAAAATGACAGTAAAAGTTGTTTTAATAGTAATAGAAGAACAGTATATTATATTGTAAGGAGACAATAAATGAGTATTCTCCCTTAGAAAAAAATGCATGTCTGCTGGGTGCCTCATGTGAAATTATATGACAGTCCCAGTGATCCATTCTCAACTCTCCTCTGCGTCACTTCTTTGAACTGTAAAAACATTGTCTTCTGCTACTGTCATGAAACAGTAAAGGCACATTTTACTTTCCACATTATCAAGTTAGCCTTTTTACATTTTGTTTGTTTGGGTTTTTTTGACATATCAACCTCTGTAGGTTATTTAATGCCAAATCCATTTTTATACATATAGACAGTTCTATTTCAAACAATTCAATTTAGCATAAGTATTTGTCAAAAACATTTCTATTTCAAGCTATTCAGTTTCGTCAAACAGTTCTAATTCAAACAATTCAGTTTAGCATACATACAGTTTCAATGTCAAAAACAGTTCTATTTCAAACAATTCAGTTTAGTATACAAAAGCAGTTTCTTTTCAAAGAGTTCAGTTTAACATAAGTATGCAGTTTAAATGTCAAAACTGTCCTATTTCAAGCAATTCAGTTTGGCATAAGTACATAGTTTAGTTCTTTTTGACCCATAGATAGGACACTGTCAGGTGCTACCACACCAGTTCAGAGTGGACCTGGGAGCTATGGCAATGATGGGGTAGTCCACATTCCTCAAAGCTCCAACATTACTAGAACCTAACCATTAGACTATTTAGTGTTATATCCAGGACACTCGTTGGGAAGAAGCAATCAGTGTATTCTACAGCCCAAGCCGACTGGGCAATTTACATTTTGTCCTCCCCCCATATAATGCTTTTTCATAGAACAATATGTACATATTTCTAGTTGTTGGGAAACATTTACATATTCTTTCAATACTTGTATGTATATGATGTATATATATGTTAAATATTGCCAGCCCATTGGCTGAGTGGATAGAGTGTTTGCCAATGCCCCAGAAGACCTGGGTTCAATTCCAGGTCGAGTCGTACCAAAGAATCAAAAAATGGTACTTGATACATCCTTGCTTAACACTCAGCATTATAAGGTACATATCAAGGGTAAAGTGGAGTAGTAGCTAATGAAAAGTGAGCCTTTAAGTCACCTTTGACTACAGTTGCCCACTTATATATATAAATAAGCTTATCTTGTCTTTTCTTTTAATAGTTCCCCTGTCACAGAAATATTTAGCAAAATGTTTCACCAGATATCAGAGTTTATCTTGTCTTTTCTTCTCTTTATTAAGTATTAGTATATCACAGATATAAAAAAGTTGGCAACCTTAGTCGAGGGTGACCCGAAGGCTCCCTTTTCAATAGCTACTACACCAAGGTGTAGGGGAGGGCACTACTCCATTCCCTGGATTTCTCGACTTTACTCTTGGTCCGTACCTTATAATGCTGAGTGTTAAGCAAGGAGGCATCAAGTACCATTTTTTGATTCTTTGGTACGACTCGACCTGGAATTGAACCCAGGTCTTCTGGGGCATTGGCAAACACTCTATCCACTCAGCCAATGTCTTTGGTTTGACTCAACCTGAGGTTGAACCCCGGTCTCCCGGACCATTGACGAATACTCAACCCATTGGCCTGGTTATACTTATTCTAGAATTGGTCCTTGTTGAGTCGTGACTCGACTAAATATCATCCCTACTTCCAAGCATCCCAATTCTGTAATGTGTTGACATTTGTTGAATAAGAGGATGAGAATAGTTATTAGTTGTACCCAGTTTTTAAAGAAAAAGAAGACTACATATCTTTTTTATATATTTTATATTGCTCAAATGCACAGTTCAAATCTTGAACCAGAGAAAGGCAACAATTTTTATTAGTAAATTAATATGAAGATCAACAATGGTTACTTCAAATGTATCTGAATCTTTAACATGTCAAACTAGTCTGCTCTACCAATGAGAAAAATTTTTTTAACTCTATTGCTAAAAGTATTCAGCACACACACACACACACACACACATATGAAGTGTGTAAATGATTGAATAAAACACTGATCTACAATAGGTATAATTGTGTGTGTGTGTGTATGTGTGTGTGTGTGTAAATGATTAAATAAAACACTGATCTACAAATTAATAAATTTTATTACTTCAAGTTGAGTAAGAAGTTTCCTGAAAAACAAGTTACAAAGTCTTTTCTTGCAAGTAAAGAGATAACATTAGTTAAAGCATAAATATTCTTCAATATTAATGTTACAAGAAAGAAAAGTTCATCCATTTAATGTAGTAGCTTTGTTTAGTTTAGCCTTAAAATCCAGATAATATATTTTGTGTACAAAAAGTCTTTGTGTGTACATGTTATTATATAGTACAAAATTATATTTATGATGTAAGTGTAAGAAAAGGTTAATATCAGCACCTAGAAACTGTAATATTTTCATCCAATTTGAAATAATTAAGCAATATCTGAAATCAAATACCTTCTTGAATGAACAGGATTTAAGATTTTTGCTGAGGAGAAATAAAATTGAAAGTTTTGAGTAGATTTACAGAATGAATCTATAAATTTACTTAAGAATTATCTATTACGTTGCTTATTTATAAGATTGCGATAGGCTCAAAATTAGATTTTAAAAAGTTGAATTTTATGATTCTAATTGGTTAAAAAAGGTATTTTTAACAGTCTTTTGATAATGTTAAACATTTCAGTTTTTAGACCTTCATAAGTCATACACCTTGGTCGGTCATCTCATAAGATGTATAGCAATAACATAGTGAATATTCAAGAGTCTACGACAATTTTAAATGCCTGTACAAAACAGTCTGGAAACTTATTGAATGCACCACATATTTTTGTGTGTGGATGTGTGTATATATATATATATATATATGTGTGTGTGTGTATGTATGTGTATATGTATAGCGTCTATTGCAAGCCTCTTCGTAGATGAATTGAGGTCTCGGCAACCATTGAACGGATGTATGTAAACAATAGTAATTGTGATTCATAACCGTTTAAAATTTACTTCGCAGCTAATGGCTCCTCGTGGTTGAATGGTTAGAAGCTTTGGCTTGGCATTTGAGTCAACCGGGTTTCGATCCCAGCTACGGGAAAATACTGTCTAGCCACACTGATGAGTTCTGATAGAACAAAACAGATCTGTCTGTGGATGACTATAGAGATATATGTGTGTGCATATATATATATATATATGTATATGTGTGTGTGTATGTAAGTTTATACAGTTGCTACTGCAAAGACAATAGCAGCAGTAATACTAACAAAGCTTTCATCAGATTATGTGTGTGGGTAAATATACATTCATATGTATACATTCACACACACACACACACACAGAGTTTATCAGATGATGACCCTGGTTCAGTCATGGTTTCAGAGCAAAGTGTTTGTATGATTTGATTAAAGAATTTCAACTGCTTTCCAAGATCCACTTGCCAGTTTGGGGCTTAGAGAAGTAGAAGGTTTTTTTTTTTTTTTTTCTGTTAATTACTCAGTCTTCTTTCCAGCTTTAAGATAGTAGATAGTTGTGTGAAAACTGATTATTCCCTTTTATCTGTAGACATTTTAGGGCTTGGGGCTTGGACAATTTATCTGACCCATTTTTTTAAACCTGTTGTCTTACATTTAACTATTTGGGCTAATGACTTTCAATGGTTGATTTCAATATTTTCTCAGCATGGTTGATTTTAGCATTTCAAATATATTCTACATGACCTATTTACATTTATTTAACAAATAAAACTGAACTGTAATAACTGTAATTATTTAGTGTGATTATATTTGTTTGTTTGGGTTTTATGGCATATCAACCTTTGTAGGTTATTTAATGCCTAATCCATTTTTATACATATAAACAGTTCTATTTCAAACAATTCAGTTTAGCATAAGCACACAGTTTAATTATGAAAAACATTTCTATTTCAAGCTATTCAGTTTAGTTAAACAGTTCAAATTCAAACAATTCAGTTTAGCATTAGTATGCAGTTTAGTTCTTTTTTACCTATAGATAGGACCCTATCAAAGGCTGCCACTCCAGTCCAGAGTGGATCTGGGAGCAATGGCAATGAAGGGGTACTCCACATTCCCCAAAGCTCTAGTATTACTGGAACCTCACCATCTTACTGTTTAGTGTCATATTCAGGACACTCGGGGGGGGGGGCTTACCCCTCTGCAGAGATGCAGTCAGTGTATTCTACAGCCCCAGTCGACTGGGTAAGTTTGATTATAAGAAAATACAAAATTACTTTCTTCTATAATTTTCAATGCATTTCTATAGTAAAATCATTTGAAAAGATTTTCTATAATAAAATTAACAATGCATTTACAGGAAACAGGTACTCGACTAGTACATTACAAGTAAAAATTCATAAATTTTTTTATACAAAATAAACATAAATTCCAAATACTCTGGTTTTATAGCAGATTCCTCTAATTGTCTGTTTGTGTAATCCTGTTTTTCATTCTAATTAGACTGAATTACTTAACAGAATTTGATCTGTATATAGACATTGTATTGACTGTGTATATGTTCTGTCCAAAGATTTTTTTTGTTTTTCTTTCTTTTGGTTGATGTGAAAAGATAGTAAAAAGGTGAGATATCCATGGAGAAATAACACAATTTTTTTTTATCAACAAGCATGCAGACCAGTGAAGTTAACCACTCTTAAGTCATTGTATATTTTAAGAATAATCAAATTCTGTCCAAAGTTAAGAAACTTCTTTCATTAAGTGTGATGGAGACTATTAGAAAATACAAAATATCTTTCTTCCTTAATTTTCAATGGATTCCAATTATAAAATCATATTAAAAGTTTTTCTATAGTAAAATCAGCAATGCATTTACAGGAAACAGGTACTAGACTAGTACATTACAAATAAAGATTTATCATTTTCTTATAGGAAATAAGAACTTACTTTGTTTAAACATGAATTCCAAATACCTTAGTTTTATAACAAATTCTTCTAATACAATACTAATAATATGTCATTCTTTTTTCTTTTTTTTTTCTAAATCAACAAGAATTTGTTTCTTGATGGAAATGTGAGCTCATGAAGATTCTTGGGTCACTGTGCATCTTAAGAATGGTCAAATTCTGACCAAAGTTGCCAAGCTTCTTTCATTTCCTAAACAATCTGAGACATAAGTTTGAAACCATTGCTATATACCTATTTCCATAAACCTATTTTCAAATCACAAAATCACCTTTTTTTTAAATAAATATAAACATTATAACTTTAAAAAAAAACTAAAGGGGAAAGTTAAACACACCAATTTGTTTTTTTGTAACTTAAACAATAAAGACACCTTCTCAGAAAATTCTGACCATTTTGATCTGATAGTCAACCATAGCCAAGGGTGACCCGAAGGCTCCTTTTTGAATAGCTACTACTCCAACTAGGTGTAGGGGAGGATGCTACTCCATTCCCTGGATTGCTCCACTTTACCCTTGATCCTTACCTTATAATGCTGAGTGTTAAGCAAGGAGGCACCAAGTACCATTTTTTGAGTCTTTGGTATGACTCAACCTGGTATTGAACCCCGGTCTCCCGGACCATTTAGTTTAATGTAATAAAATGTAAAAATGACTTTATCTATCTTTGAGAGAAAATGAAAATTTAATTAATGGACTTCAATTATAGTTTTCTGTAGGATGTTATTGTTTTAAAGAGATTTTGGTTTCAAAAATATCAATCTGAAATTATTTAGGACCTTAATTTGACTAATTCTGGATAACAAAGTTAAATTTTAAGAATCAGACATACAGGACTGAAAGCAGCTACTGTAAATGAAATAAAAGTCACAAATAGCATTGTTCTGTCATATCTAAATATGTGAAGGAAGAAAAGTCACAACTTTGGTTTTTGAGTATGATCCAAAGTCTGGGTCGGTTCCTGAGCCTAAACGAAAGTCACTGAGAAAATGTTTTTAAAGTGGAATTCATAATGTTTTGATTCATTTAGTTATGAAATGAGTAATATTTTTAATAAAATTAGTGTTTTAATTTATTTTGTAATGAAACCAGACATTGGCATGATGGTTAGAGTGTTCACCAACGGCCCAGAAGACCTGGGTTCAATCCCAGGTCGAGTCATACCAAAGACTCAAAAAATGGTACTCAATGCCTCCTTGCTTAACACTCAGCATTATAAGGTATGTATCAAGGGTAAAGTGGAGCAATCCAGGGAATGGAGTAGAACCCTCCCCTCCACCTTTGTGTAGTAGCTATCGAAAAAGGACCCTTTGGGTCATCCTCGACTATGATCGCCAACTTTACTAGTAATGAAATAAGTAAGATTTTTAATAAAATTAGAAATAAAGCAAGATTTTTAATAAGATTAGTATTATTTTTTCATAAAATGGGTAATGTTTTCATTCATTTAGAAATAAGTAACATTGGCAACTTTAGTCGAGGGTGACCTGAAGGTTCCCTTTTCAATAGCTACTACACCGAGGGAAGGGCGCAACTCCATTCCTAGGATTGCTCCATTTTACCCTGGATCCTCACCTTATAGTGCTGAGTGCTTAGCAAGGCAGCATCAAGTACCATTTTTGAGTCTTTGGTATGACTCGACCTGGGATTGAACCTCAGTCTCCCAGACCATTGGCAAACACTCTACTCATTAGGCTAATGGCCCGGTTATTTAGAAATAAAGTAAGTAATATTTTCATTTATTTAGAGCTCTGTTGTCTAGGGCTGTAAAATACACTGACTGCATCTCTGCAGAAGGTAAGGACACTCAGAAACGAGTTTCCTGGATAGGACACTAAACTGGATCTAATGGTGAGACTCCAATTCTGGTGCTTTAGGGAATGTGAAGTACCCTTTTATTGCTGTAGTGAGAGAAGAAACTTACCTCCTGGATCAAAGCACATAAGACTATGTCTTGCTTGTCAGGCAGTAAAAAATATGTTCACTTCTGGAGGCAGAAGTTATAGTGTGCCGATCTTGTCTCTCACGAGAAGAAATATACCTCGCATGTAAATTTCTATATGCCAGAACTTGCATAAAAGAGCATGCCAGCAGCAGGAGCGTTCTTCTTTGCGGACTGCTTTTTTGACTGACTGACAGAACAAACAAGTTGACCAGAGGTATACTAGTCGCATGTGTTGTTATTTTTAGTCAACTGAGGCTACCCAATTGTCTGAGGACTGTACTACTGCTTTTGCTTGGACTAGTTCTACAACAATTGCCATTACTCCCTAGTCCACTCTGACCAAGAATGGTAGTACTTGTTAGGGTCCCGTCTGTGGGTCAAATAGAAATATTTAATCATTTTCTATACTTGAAAACCATTTAATTGAGTACAAACAAATGACTGATGTTAAATTGAATTTTTGATATTACATAACAATACTTGAAACTATTTAACTGTGTGTAAATGAATGAATAGTGTTGAATAGAATTATTTGTGTTAAATTGCAATACTTGAAACCATTCTACAGTGCACAAATAAAACTATTAGTGTGAGCAATACTTGAAACTGTTGTATTCTCATACACTAAATATGCTTATATACACATATACATGTTCATGCAGGATACATACTGACGCAATGAATAAACGACAAGCAAAGACTTCTTTAGAAAAATATGTACCTCTCACTTTATTGTAAGGGTTCAAAAAGGGTTACTCAGGGTTTTACTGTGAGAGGGAGTTGGAGACCGAACAAAATTGCAATGTATTGACCCCCACTCTTATGGCCGTCAGTGTTGTGTCTTTCTCATTCTCCAGGGCTTCTCAACCGGAGGCCCAGGGGCTCAGCTTTCTTCTGAGTGCTGGCTTTCTCTACCACATCTTGTCATCAACGGGTCTCCAAAACTACTGGGGGCCCCAAGGGCCTCTTCGGCCGGGAGTGGATTTCCCTACCACACCTTATCAGCAACTTCTCTGGACCCCAACTCATCAGGGTTCCCGAAGGCCCCTTCAGCCGGGTGTGGCTTTCCCTACCACATCTCATCTCTACTCCGTCCGATCTCTAACTGTCTGACTTCTTGTCTTGACCGAGTTATATATTTGTTCAACGCCCACTCAATCATTGGAATGGCATGTTTGATCATCATCAAGCAGAAATAACTGTCGTGCAGTTTACAGGTCACTCTCTTCCAGTGTATCACTCTGTAGCGGCACAGTGGGACCTTCACCTTGTCCCATATTATCAGCCGAGCTCACCTGCGTGATTTCTTTCAATTAATGGCCATTGGGATGTGTCACTTCCGCTATCTTTGGAATGGCATGTTTGCCCGGGGCGATGGTCAAAATACAACAAAACCACTTCACTGTGTGCAAACAATGATTGATATTAAATAGAATTATTAGTGTTTGATAGCAATACTTGAAACCATTTAACTGTATGTAAACAATAGCAGTACTTGAAAACCTTTATGTGCAAACAAATGAGCTCTAACTTTTTTAGAAATAAAATTACCTGCAAACTATTCATTTACAAATCATATATATATATATATATATATTTTCCACTTGTGCTGCAAGGTCATATATTTTGAAGAGTATGTTTTTAGGCAGCAAGTTATATCTTCTGAATACGAACTGTAACTCCACATTCGCTACTCTGCGACAGGAGTGAAGCATGTAAAGAGTCATCTGACGAGACGGAGAGTATAACAATAATATTCTCCGCCGAAATAAATTTATTATGACAACTTAACCAAGTTTGAGTCTCCATTAAATTGTACTATATATATATATATATATATATATATATATATATATAAACAGGATTTGACATTAAATAACCATCAAAGGTTGATATGCCTTTAAACCAAATAACCTACACCTAATTTATTTTGTAATAAAGTGATATTTTTGATAAAATAAGTAATATTCTTATTTATTTATTAACGAAAAACTAATATTTTTAATAAAATGAATAAGTAATGTAATAAATAATATTTTAAACAATATTGTAAACTATTGATGCAATAAAATATCTTTTAAAATGAATTTCATATAACATAGAATTTTTTTTAATTGAGATTTGTTTTTGTTTTTGTAATGGCATATCAACCTTTGTGTGTTATTTAATGCCAAAGCCATCTTTGTACAAGAAATACTATTTAACTCATAGCTGGGGGGATGGGGGGTCATATCTTTCCTAATTATTTGATTAAATTAGAATAAAATATGTAAAAACAATAAAAGATACATTTAACAAAAGTATTTGTGAATTTAAAGATACGAACAAGAAACTTATAAAAATGAAATTTCAATAGGTCCTATTAATTGTATATTATTATCATCTATTTGAAAAAAATATATTTTAATTTTGTCAAAAATCATTTGAAATATTGTATCTTGAAAATATTTCTGTTCTACTTCCATTACTAAAATTTGTTTTATGATAAATATTTATTTTTTGTTTGTTTGTAGGTAATGGTGTTGGACGAACTTTACGAGGTTTCAGTTCAATTAGAAAAAGTGAAAGAACACCACTGCTTCAAGAAAAATCCTCAGATGTATCTGCTGTTTCTAAAGATATAAATTCTGCTTCTTCTCAAGAAAAAAGTGACCAAAATACCCCAGTCTACCCACAGTATACTTTCAGTGATACAGGAGACACCTGTAGTATCACAGACTTAGAATCTTCAGTGGCTAGCGGATGTGTTTCTGAAAGGCACAAATCTTACGACTGGAGTTTGAATAATTTCTATGAGGCTAGTATTGATCCTGAAGGTGCAAATTATGATAATTTTCATAAAACAATGCAACCCACCGACTCAAGTGAAAATAAAGAAACTGACTCTGTTAAAACACAAGACATTGAAGATCCAGGAAATCTACCTGCTCTTCAAAGTAATATTGACTATAAAACTGTATGATTTTGAATCATCAATTTTTAATGCATAGCAATGAATCATGTATTTTTAATGTATTTATAATCTAAAATACCTGCCTACTTAGCATCACTACTGCTATAAAATCCTGTGAATTTGATGTCAAAAAGGCTTCTCATTCTTATATTTTTTTAAAATTTATTTCATGTATTATTTTGTTAAAATTCTACACATACACCCATTCAAGTTTACCAGGAAAAAAATTTTTTAGAAATTGTTTTTTTTGGGTGTGTATGATTTAAATTAATTCGACCCTTAAAACTCACTGCAATTTTTTTAGTTTTCAAAAAAAAAAAAAATAAAAACAATTATTTTACATTTTACAGGGTGTCGCAAAATAGATACAACCTATTAATATGATAATGATTTATTACTGAGATGAGAAACCCCATGTCAGCTGGTGTGAGTTTATGCTTGATCTGGATTCTGTGAGGGTAAAGTAGAGGATCCTTCTATAAGATTCTTTGCAACGATGCAAAAAAAAGACCGAGTTATGGGGAACATCTTTGGAGGGACTTTTTTGGATTCCTTCCAACAGAATCTCTCACTGCATCCACATTGTACGGACATCTTGCAGTCAATTTCCTGCCAGATCTGTGATTTTCTGCCTTCCTGTTGAGATTGTTTATTGACCCTGTGACTTATGATTTGTGTACCCAGCAATAAATTTGGTTTTTCTGGAGAAAATTGTTAAAGTTAAACTTTCTGCAAAATTTTGCTTGCACAGTTTTGAAGGACTTTTTTCTCCAAATAAATGACGCGAAATATTTTCTCCTCTCTTGTCCAAGGCATTGTGATCGAGGATTAATAGTTGTTATAGTATACTATTTTCAAATCTGAAACAAAAAAGAACACAAAATTATTATTAGTAGAGTTATTAGCAGTCACATGGGCCCCATCTATATTGAGACACCCTGTATAAGGGGGTTCATTTTCACATTTTAATTCAATGTCGACTGATCACCCATTTCCAGAACAATTAGCATTGGAAAAGACAAGTAACTAAACAGGTCAAATTGTACAAATTATTATTTCTTTTTTTTTTTACTTAAAGGGTTGGTTTGGTTGCTTTGTTTAAAGGTATATCAACTTTTATAGGTTATTTAAAGCCAAAGCCACCCTTCTAGAAGAACAGTAGTGGTACTATTTAATCCATAGCTAGGAGGATAAAGGGGTTCATACCTTTCCCAAGGGTATTTGTCCAAAATATAGTGCGACTGGAGTTCGAACTCATGTACTATGATCCCGCAGTCCATCACTTTTAACCCTTACACCATGAGGACACACACCCTACTTGAAGTGGGAGGTTAATACTTGTTTTGGAAATTGGGTGATCATTCTTCATTGAATTAAAATAACGTGAATCCTCTTTAAAAATGTAAAAAATTTTTTTTTCAAAAGATAAAAAAATTAAGGTGTCTCCAAGGGTCTAATTCAGTAACTCCCATTGGTGAGGCACAGTAATATTTTGGTGGGGCTTATTCCAAGACCAAGTTAATGGCTTTTTAAGCCTCCTTCACTTGAATTGCGGTAAAATTTTAAATATTTAAGAATCAAATATTACCGGGGGGTATCTGATTTTCAAAATATCAAAGTGGGGCATGGCCCAAAATCGATTGGGAACTGTAACAGTAGCACCATGAGGCAAAAAATGAGGTAAAAGGCTCGACTGGTAAAGAAGTTGTCTATTCGCAATGGGTCTTCGTTCCTTCTTTAAACCCTTCTTTGACCCTTCTTTCACCGTGAAACTAAAAACAAAATAGAAAACAACTTCTGTAATCCCTTTCACACAGATCAATAATTCGGGCAAATACAGATACAGTGTGTGATTCTTACCTCTGTTAGCCTCAAAGAATGCCCCCTTCGCAAAGTATAAAATCGCAGCTGTCAGGCAACACGTGTTCTGCTCGGAGAAATAGTAATAAAATGGTCAACCCTTCTGACGGTGTCACGTGTGTGACTGGTCAGTGTATAATGGTAATATGTCCCCAACTCTAAAGGTGCCCGTACCAAACGAGGGGGATAGCTCCCTCATTTACAGGGAACCAATGGTCTTATTAGTTTGAATCATGAAAAAATTACTTGAAAAATTTTTTTCCAGTGAACTTGAACACGTGCACATGTAGAATAATACTGTTATTTCTATTAATTTCAGTAAGTGACCATTTACAATTTTGTTTACGCCTTTATTTTTAAGTTGTCATTTACTAAACTAAGCATAGTTTAACCCGAGGTGAAAAGTATGGGGCACCCTGTGAGAACTGAACTCACAAACTTGCTAATGTTTATTTTTAAGTTGTATCCTTTTTGTTTTTCTGTCAATTATTTATTTTTTTTTTTTTAATGGCATATCAACCTTTGTAGGTTATTTAATGCCAAAGCCATCATTGTGTTGTATACAGAGAAAGACGATAATACTTATGTATAAAATATAATCTGCTTTTTTTTTATTACCCAAAATGAACGGAGGGTCGAGCAAAAAAAGTGGGTTGAAGTTGTTGAGCTGCACATAAGGAGCCAACAGTACGGATTATTGGTGAAACCTCTTCTCCTTTAGATCAAAATCTTCCTGGTTATATAACATCCCGGACACACACGCAATTAATGTGGCAACACCTCCCTCCAGCCTGCCACCTACACAATGAATGTGGACACATCTCCTTCTACCATGCCATCTACACAATTTATCTGGCATTTCTGCTGAGAACAAATGCATCCAGTTTACTTTAGGTACCAGGTGCATTTCCTGTTATTTTCATTCAACCAGGGTCTGACTTCTGCCACTGCATCGACAGATATCAGAAGGGTCTTCCAGTTGATATCCAACATTTGTAAAAGAACAGCAGTGATACTAATCAACCCATCACTGGAGGAGGGGATAAGGGTATTCTGTGCCTTTCTGAAAGGTAATAGATCCAAAGTGAACATCATAAAATGAGACTGGAATCCAAACTCACTTTCTTCAAGGCCGCAATCTAGCACATTAGACATTGTACTACAAGGACTTCCCTCCTAATCAATTATTCAAAAAAATGTTTCTTACATGATAATCATTTGTTGATCCTTGTGCAGACAGAACTTTATTAAATGCAGCAATGGAGTATTAATGTTTCTTGAATTGTTTTTGATCAATGATTATAAAAGATGAATGAAAATAACAACTTCCGACACAAGCAATGAATTTTAAGGATTGTTCTCAGGTTTAATGAAGTATTTTGTAAAATACAAGAAAAAGATTATATATGTTATATTCTCTGTTTTTTATGATGCCCAGCTCCTCTTTTTGCCGTCTTTCTTGTCACTGGTTAATTGGTCTATTAGGTTGAGTGTTCGCCAATGGTCCGGGAGACCAGGGTTCAATCCCAGGTCGAGTCATACCAAAGACTTAAAAAATGATACTTGATAGCTCCTTGGTTAGCACTCAGCATTATAAGTTATGTATCAAGGGTAAAGTGGAGCAATCCAGGGAAAGGAGTAGCGCCCTCTCCTAGACCTCAGTATAGTAGCTAGTGAAAAGGGAGCCTTCTAGTCGCCCTCTTTACTTACTTGTCACTGGCTGTTTCTCACACTGCCATTTTGTTTACTTGTAATACTGTTGCCTTCTTTTCATATTGTTGTCTTCTTTTGTCATCACTGTTTCACCAGGATGAATAACAAAACCACATTTTTATGTATACATGATTTTATTTCTTCAATGACTTACATTTTACCGACTTCATACGCAAGCTGTGAGCCTGTTAGATCAGAGATGGAAAACGATGTGAAGCCTTTGAATGCTTCCAACTAACTGACTAAAAGTTACTAACTTTTAACTTCTAGAATCACTCAATCATATGACTTTCTCGTCCAATGAAAGCCAAGCATTCTACTGAACCTAGACTGTCAATTACACTGTGTTACACCTTAAAGATTAGAAGCTTTTTTAACTATCTACACTACATGCTGAAGAAAAGATATTGTCTTTCTATTGTTTAACATATTGAAAAGAATAAAAAAAATGAATATTGAATCAAGAGATTTGAAAATTAATGGATGAAAGAATTAAGAAAATGAAAATAAGTGATAATGAAAAAGAAAAGATGAAGAGATAGGAAAATCAAGAATGAAAAAAAAGGAAATATCAAAAGAAATAAGTATAATATGAAATCTAATAAAAAAAAATAAAAGAGAGAAGAATTAACATCTTGAAGAAATTAATGAAAAAGCAATAAAATCTGATATAGATAAATGTAAAAAAAAAAAAGAGTAAAAACAAATGAAATCTTATATGAAAAAATAATGAAAAGACAAATGATATATAATTGAAAAAGTGAATGAATTCAAAGAAGAAAATATTCAACTGAAATAATAAAGGATTAAAAGAAGAAAATAATGAGGAAAAAATGAATAGAATAAATGAAATTAGGAAAAATGAGGTTAAAGGAATACTTATATCTTCTGCAAAGTTTTATTAAAGAATCTCCTATAATATATTGGTTACCTTAGCACAATAGGTGATGCCATGTTACACTATATTTTATATTCTCTATTGTTTATCTCCCCTTGCATTTTACAATACATTTTTTGACTCGTCCTGGGGAGATGACGCCTGGCTCCATTCCCTTATTAAAGAGAGCAAGGTGTCACTATTTTAATCCTTCCTGATATAATCCTTTAACTCTTTCAATGGCAATTAATAAACCTGTTGATGAACACTAAGTTTAATTGTTTTAATTGTCAAAAGCTGTTTAGCTAATCATCAGAAACAATGCACACAGTTCCCTGAAATGGTTGCATACTAGCAAACACAGTACAGAGGAACTATTAGTTGTAAAAATGTGGAGTTATTTTTGTAGTTCTCTCTTCATAACTAATTAGTTTTTCCTCTATTGCATCTTGCCATGAAAACCTACCTAAACTGTACAAAAAAACTGATTGCCCAGTCGGCTAGGGCTGTAGAATATACCGACTGCTTCTCTGCAGAGGGGTAAGACCCTCCCAATGAGTGTCCTGTATATGACACTAAACAATCTGATGGTGCGGTTACAGCAATGCTGGAGTTTTGAGGAATGCAGAGTACCCCTTCATTGCCATCACCCCCAGGTCCACTCTGGCCCGGCATGGTAGCACCTGATAAGGGTCCTATCTATGGGTTAAATAGAACTTACAGCATACTAATGCTAAACTGAATTGTTTGAGTAAACTGAATAGCTTGAAATAGAAATGTTTTTGACAATTAAACCTTACTTACATTTAAACTGCGTGCTTATGCTTAACGGAATTATTTGAAATAGAACTGTTTTTTGACATTAAAACTGTATTTACACTTAACTGAATTGTTACATATAACTGCTTGAATAGTTTGAAATAGAAATGTTTTTAACAATTAAACTGTGTACTTATGCTAAACTGAATTGTTTTAAATAGAACAGATTATTTACATAAAAATGGATTTGGTGTTAAATAACCTACAAAGGTTGATATGTCATAAAAACCCAACAAACCAAAAAAACTGATTAAATGAAAAATAAAAATGAAAAATCACTCTTTGCATTAATCTTTTAATGAACATAATGTTGACTCACTAAATGCCAAACGTATATACTGTGTCACTTGTCAAGTTGCTAATTGTGGGGAATCCAGCGCATGTGTGCAAAATTACCTATTTTATACAGCAGGCTTGGTATTTGTTTGGCATCCCACCATGCTAAAGCCCTTTTTAATGTGAGGAGCTGGACGCAGAGTCGTAGCCCAGACGTACCCAGTGGCTCCAAAAATGCCTTGGATCAGCATTCTCCTAAAAAGGAGCACCTTAGGTACCAGGCAATATCCAAAGCCTTGATAAAACAGATTCATACAACACACTCATTTGCTTGCGAGGGAAAACACACTTTTTAAAAAAGAGGCGATTAGATGTGAGAGGGTAGGTGTTTTGGGGGGTTTTTTTTATTCAGAGAGTGCAAGTTATGATGGAAATCTACACAATGAGCGTGAGCATTGAATTACAGCATGAATTATGACTACTACTGAAATCTACAATTTTTATTCCTATTAAAAACTGTGTCTGTGTGTGCTTTAATTTTTAAATAGGAAACTATGCATGAAATTAAATTTATAAATTCAAGAATATTTTCTCAATCTCTTTTATTTTATTTTATTTGATTTGATTAGATGTAAAATGATTTTTTTTTATAGAGATGTCACATAATTTACAATTCCTGATAAAAAGAAAGCTTCATTCTTAATCAGCCTGTTGTTGGGGCTTAGAATATGCTGACTATACCGGGAGACCGGGGTTCAATCCCAGGTCGAGTCATACCAAAGAGTTTTAAAAGAATAGTACTTGATACCTCTTTGCTTAACACTCAGCATTATAAGGTATGTATCAAGGGTAAAGTGGAGCAATCTAGAGAAAGGAGTAGCACCCTCCCTTACACCTCAGTGTAGTAGCTATTAAAAGAGAGCCTTCGGGTCGCTCTCTTTACTTATATCCTCTGCAGAGAGGTAAGATACCCCCGTAAAAATGGGAGATCCTGGGTATGACACTAAATTGTATCTAGTGATGAGGCTCTAGTTTTGGGGATCTTGGAGGTGTGGAGTACCCCATTCTATGCTATTACTCCAAGGTCCACTCTAACCTGGTGTGGTAATGCCTGTTAAGATCCTATTTATGCGTCTGTTTGCAAATTATTTATATTAAATAAAGTAAGAAAAGTTGGCGACCATAGTTGAGGGTGACCCGAAGGCTCCCTTTTCAATAGCTACTACACCAAGGTGTAGGGGAGGGCGCTACTCCTTACCCTGGATTGCTCCACTTTACTCTTGATCCGTACTTTATAATGTTGAGTGTTAAGCAAGGAGGCATCAAGTACCATTTTTTGAGTCTTTGGTATGACTCGACCTGGGATTGAACCCACGTATTCCGGGCCATTGGCGAACACTCTAATTGCTAAGCCAATGTCCGGACATATATAAATAAGAATACTTAATATCATATAACTATGTATAAAAAAAACTCATCAGAAACAACGACACAAAAAATGTATGCAATTTCCTAACCTCTTGGAATCAAATAACTCCAGATAGTTTAAAATCAATCACTCATTTATCCTTGTCTATTACTTCAAGTTTCTTAATATATAATTAAATATCACTTAAATACTAAACACTTTAGTAGTGATTGAAGAAAATGATTCTACTGACTTTTAAATAAAACTAACATTAAAATATTGGTAGTGTACAATTGATCTGATTTTGTATATTTTCTGTTTGTTTAGGTATATGTTAGCTAATTCATTTTGTACCTTCTTAAGTTTCAGGGCATTGATATTAGTTGGGTTCCTCCGATTGCATTTGACCATTTTGAAAATAGTTTCTTACAAAGAAAAACTACTTGCTTACAAATCATTTATAACAGGATTTGGCATTGAATAACCCACAAAAGTTGATATGCCATGAAACACCAACCAACCATGACCAAACCTGTTTCCTTGACCAGTTATTGAGAATACTTAGTTTTAAAAATTGACTAACAGTAGCATAGAAAATATAACTGTTCACATTTGACCTTTATATAATTTAAAACTTAAATTCTTTACCAGAGAAACACTCCTAAATTTATAGTTGATAACTATTTGAAAGTTGATTAGCACTGAGAGAATTTTCTTAGGTTTATTAAGTAATACAAAAAAAGCATTTTGCTTCTTTGATTTCATGGTAATGACAAGATTTAATTGGCTTTAATTACTGCTTATACAAGAGTCATTCCATGAATAAGAGGGAAAAAAAGCAAAATGAATTGCTTAGAAAGAGGACTGCCATAAAATTTTCAATGGCTGAGAAATAAAAACAGTGTGAAATTAACTGAAGAATGTATGACATGTACAGAGAAGCATGCTTGATGAAAAAAAAAAGGTTTACAAATGGGTTAAACATGAGTTTGCCACTATAAGCCTGAGTTTAAAAGACAATGGAGTAGAAACAAACTAACTCTCCAGTAAAGAAAAAGTTCTGGGTGCAGTGTTCAGTAAAGAAGATCATACAGTCAGTCTTCTGGGACATGAACGACCCCATCATTATTGATTTCCTTGAAAAAGGTGCAACTATAAACATGAGTTTGCCACTCTGAGCCTGAATTAAAAAGAATGGAGTAGAAACATACTGACTCTCCTGTAAAGAAATAGTTCCAGGTGCAGCGGTTAGTAAAGAAGATCATGCTCTCAGCGTTCTGGGAAATTTAAGGACCCATTATTATAGATTTCCTTGAGTTGACAGTAGGCAGAACTGTTCACAGTACTACCTACTGTCAATTCCTTAGGCAATATTATACTTTAATAATTGAAGAATCCTCTTACAATTATGCTTTACTTGGCTAAAAAATTGACTTTGTTTTGCATCCTGCCCAGGGCAGAATGGTTGGGTAAATACATATTTGTTCCTCAGTTATAGGTAGGGTAGACTGGGTTCTTTAACCAAGGCATGGCAACCAATGTAGGTGAAGAAAAACTCTGAATTCAATAACTTAGCATCAGATAGGAAAACTTGAAACCATACAAGTGTGAACAAATTATTTGTATTACATAGGATTACTTGAAACCATAAAACTATGTGCAAGAAAACTCATAAGAAAAAAATTACACAAAATTGTAAATATGAATCTACAATGAATGCAATTCCCTAACCTCTAGGCATAAAATAACCCTAGACATAGTGACATACAATCAATCAATCAATCATTAATTTTTAGAGATTCGCTAGCCCCATACCTCTTTATCATCTGCCTAGACTATGTGCTTAGAACATCAATCGATAAAATCAGAAAAAATGGCTCCGAGCTGACAAAGAAAAGAAGCAGAAGGTACCCCGTCAAAAAAATTTATGACGCCAACTACACCAATGACATAGCGATACTGGCAAATACGCCCAACCAAGCCGAAACACTACAGCATAGTTTGGAATGAGCCGCCGCTGGCATTGGCCTCCATGTCAATGCACACAAAACTGAATATATGTGCTTTAATCAAGCAGGCGACATTTCCACACTAGAGGGAACCTCTCTGAAACTGGTAGATAAATTCACCTTCCTAGGAAGCAGTGTCTCATCAACCCAAAAAGACACTGACATGCGGCTAACAAAGGCATGGACAGCTATCGATAAGCTATTGATCATATGGAAATCAAACCTGACCGATAAAATGAAATGCAGTTTCTTCCAGGCAGCGGTTGTGTCGATACTGCTGTATGGATGCACCACTTGAACGCTAACAAAACAGCTGGAGAAGAAGCTAGATGGCAATTACACAAGAATGTTGCGAGCAATATTGAATAAGTCCTGGCGGCAACACCCCACAAAGCACCAACTATACGGCCACCTGCCTCCCATCACAAAAACTATCCAAGTTAGACGAACCAGACATGCAGGACACTGCTGGAGAAGCAGAGACGAGCTCATAAGTGATGTACTCCTATGGACCCCACATATGGCCAAGCAAAAGCAGGACGACCAGCTCGAACATACATACAGCAGCTATGTGAGGATACGGGATGTAGCCCTGAGGACCTGCCAGAGGCGATGAACGATAGGGAAAAGTGGCGAGAGAGGGTCAAGGATATACGTGCTAGCAGCACGACATGATGATGATGATAGAGAGTATTTGAGATCACTATGCTTCGTCTAAACAAAGCAGTAACCCATAGTAAATAAATAATGAAAACAAATGAAATTAAACAAATTAATTATGAATAACTATCTAGTTAAGGTGCCCGTGGTGTAATGGTTATCGTCGTAGGAAATGGACATGGCAAAACAAGTTCAAATCCTAGACGAGACTGTTCGCGTTTCACATAGCACTAATATCCTTGGGAAAGGTATGAATCCAATTATTCTCCCTCCAGCTATGGGCAAATGGTAGGGCAGACTAGGTGAGGTAACTAGTCTAGGAGAAGGAAAACTCTGAATTCAAACCTTTTAAACTCCGCTTAAAAATTGACCTTGTGTCATATCCTGCAGAGCGGAGGGGTTGGTAAATATGAATAAGTATCTAGTTAAGTGGAGGGTCCACATGGTGTAGTGGTTAATATGCTGACTCTCAATTCATGCGTGACCCTCACCATAAAACAGCCTTGTGCCATATTCTGACACAGTGGGATGTCAGATAAATACCATGGCTAATAAGCTGGACTACAACATCATAGCAATTTCAAACTCCAGTCATGCTATTCACTTTCAGACCAATACCCTTGGGAAAGGCATGAACCCCCTTATCCGTCTATGTTGGACTGCAACATCATAGTTAGCAATTTCAAACTCCAGTCATGCTATCATACTGTCAAACTAATACTCTCAGGAAAAATATGAACTCTTTTATCCCTGCCCCCAGCTATGGGTTAAGTAGTACCACTACTGTCATTCTACAAGGATGGCTTTAACATTAGATAATACTCAAAGGTTGATATGCTATCAAAAAAAGATACTGAAATAATTATCCTAATATGAAAGTCCCAATTTTAAGAACAGATTATCTCACTACAGGTCTCTCTAACAACAGATTCTCTCACTGCTGGTCTCTCTAACAACAGATTCTCTCACTGCTGGTCTCTCTAACAACAGATTCTCTCACTACAGGTCTCTCTAACAACAGATTCTCTCACTACAGGTCTCTCTAACAACAGATTCTCTCACTGCTGGTCTCTCTAACAACAGATTCTCTCACTACAGGTCTCTCTAACAACAGATTCTCTCACTACAGGTCTCTCTAACAACAGATTCTCTCACTACAGGTCTCTCTAACAACAAATTCTCTCACTACAGGTCTCTCTAACAACAGATTCTCTCACTGCTGGTCTCTCTAACAACAGATTCTCTCACTGCTGGTCTCTCTAACAACAGATTCTCTCACTACAGGTCTCTCTAACAACAGATTCTCTCACTACAGGTCTCTCTAACAACAAATTCTCTCACTACAGGTCTCTCTAACAACAGATTCTCTCACTACTGGTCTCTCTAACAACAGATTCTCTCACTGCTGGTCTCTCTAACAACAGATTCTCTCACTACAGGTCTCTCTAACAACAGATTCTCTTACTACAGGTCTCTCTAACAACAGATTCTCTCACTACAGGTCTCTCTAACAACAGATTTTCTCACTACATGTCTCTCTAACAACAGATTCTCTCACTACTGGTCTCTCTAACAACAGATTCTCTCACTGCTGGTCTCTCTAACAACAGATTCTCTCACTACAGGTCTCTCTAACAACAGATTCTCTCACTACAGGTCTCTCTAACAACAGATTCTCTCACTGCTGGTCTCTCTAACAACAGATTCTCTCACTACAGGTCTCTCTAACAACAGATTCTCTCACTACAGGTCTCTCTAACAACAGATTCTCTCACTACAGGTCTCTCTAACAACAAATTCTCTCACTACAGGTCTCTCTAACAACAGATTCTCTCACTGCTGGTCTCTCTAACAACAGATTCTCTCACTGCTGGTCTCTCTAACAACAGATTCTCTCACTACAGGTCTCTCTAACAACAGATTCTCTCACTACAGGTCTCTCTAACAACAGATTCTCTCACTACAGGTCTCTCTAACAACAGATTCTCTCACTACTGGTCTCTCTAACAACAGATTCTCTCACTGCTGGTCTCTCTAACAACAGATTCTCTCACTACAGGTCTCTCTAACAACAGATTCTCTTACTACAGGTCTCTCTAACAACAGATTCTCTCACTACAGGTCTCTCTAACAACAGATTTTCTCACTACATGTCTCTCTAACAACAGATTCTCTCACTACTGGTCTCTCTAACAACAGATTCTCTCACTATTTCAGGTTTCCCTATCTACATATCTCATATAACTTGTGAAAAATGCTATGAACACCATCCATCCACTTCTATAAAGTAAAGAATATCTGATTCAGGGTGAGGTTTTTCTGTCCAAATTTTGAATAACCAATGACACTCTGCCCCAAAGATGAATTTAGTATGATATATTCCAAACAAATTGACATTATTGCATTTGGATGATAAATTTTATGAGACTGAAAATATACAAGATAGATTGGGCTCTTTAGCCTTGGTTTGGCAACCAGTCTAGGACCTTATGTTGTATTGAATTATGCTCATGGCAGAGGGGTTGGGTAAATATATATTTACACTTACATGTGCATTTACACACATACACATATGTGTATGCTCACAGAACTATAAATAAAATTTTTATTCAAATAAAATTTTTAAAATGAAGAATGTCTGTTGTTAAGGATAGGAAAATATAGAGTGCTGTCTGATCCTTTGGGCAATAGTTTCCATTCACTACCTGGCATTTTAACACATGATATTTGGTCAATTTATCCAAACAAAATTTTTAAGATGAAGAATACCAGTTGTAAAAGATAGGAAAATGAAGAATGTTGTTTTATCTTTAATGCCATTGTTCATAAAGACCATTTTGCATTTGGACACATAACTTTTGATTAATTTATTCAAATCTCATATCATTGAATTAATGTTTCATTTTTGAAGAGATGATTTACCTGGCTTATGAAAATTGATGGGGAAATTGTGAATACGAGAGGGAATGAAGCTTTGGTCCAGAATCCATACCTCAGTTCACAGTATTCATCTGATGAAGGCTTTGTTGGCCTCAAAGCTTTTTTATTAACAACAGCAGCATCAAATCTAAAATTTTCAATACTTGAGAGATTGGTGCCTGAATCCAGAGTTATCATCTTGCAGCATTTTTAGAAAAAAGTTATAATTACTATTCATCCTTATCTACAGAAAAATTCAACTGTGTTAGAGATATTTTTGCAAATTCAAGCTGTTTAGATCTAACATTAGATGAAGAGAAAGAATTGGCACACATTTTGGGGAGATCCTGCCTTAAAAATGAAACCCAAGAGTGTACCACAGGATTTTTTTTGGAATTACAAACAGAAACAATTTCCATGTGTCTCTTTAAAAGCATTATCCAATCTTCTACACTTCTCCATGACATATCACTGTGAACAAAAATTTTCAGATCTGATAAATATAAATCAAAAAAGGGAAAAAGCTTCTTTGTTTTTATGAAGAGATGAGTGCTTATCTCAAAGGAGATTACTCATCAAAAACAAGCTCATACCTTTCATTAAATCTGTGTATTTTAATCATATTATAAATTATATGTGCAATATATAATATTTAACCTACAATTAGTTTGTGGTTTTTATTTTTAAATGTACTTTTTATCACATAAAATTTGAAGTGTGAGCAAATTTTCATTCCCCAAAAGTTTGGGAACCACTGGTCTTAAAGAGAAGAGGATACAGTACGTTCAAAATAAATGATATAAATAAAAAGGAAATATCAGATGCTCATCATCAGCAGCAGCAAATAGTGACATTAAATTGGGATCATTTATCACATCTGGGCATTAGAGTTTCAGAGGAACTGTGAACTATTTATTCTAGCCCAGTCAGCTGGGACTGGAGAATACATTGACTGCATCTCTGCAGTGGGGTAAGACTCCTGCAATAAGAGTCCTTGACATGACATTAAACAATCTGATGGTGAGGCTCCAGTAATGCTGGGGCTTTGGGGAATGTGGAGTACCCCTTTATTGCCATCACTCCCAGGTTCACTCTGATCCGAAGTGGTAGCAACTGATAGGATCATATTTGTGGGTCAATTAGAACTGTTTGATAGTTAAACTGAGTGCAAACAAATGACTTATGCTTAATCTAATTGTGTGAAATAGAACTGTTTGATTTTTTAACTGTGGAAACGAATCACTGATGTTTAATTGAATTGTTAGTGTTACATAGCAATACTTGAAACCATTTAACTTTGTTGACTCATGCTAAATTGAATTGTTAGAAATAGAACTGTTTGATCATTTAACTGTGTATAAACAAATGACTGATGTTTAATTGAATTGTTAGTGATACATAGCAATACTTGAAACCATTTAACTTTGTTAACTTATGCTAAATTGAATTATTAGAAATAGAACTGTTTGATCATTTAACTGTGTGTAAATGAATGACTGATGTTTAATTAAATTGGTAGTGATACATAGCAATACTTTGAACCATTTAATTTTGTTAACTTATGCTAAATTGAATTGTTAGAAATAGAACTGTTTGACATTTAACTGTGTATAAACAAATGACTGATGTTTAATTGAATTGTTAGTGATACATAGCAATACTTGAAACCATTTAACTTTGTTAACTTATGTTTACGAATTATATGTATTGAATATATATGAATAAACCAGATTTGGCATCGAATAACCTACAATGGTTGATATGCCATAAAACTAAACTAAAGCAACCATTTATTATTTAATCATATTATAGTAAAAATTAGAACAATGAACCAGACATGCAGGACACTGCTGGAGAACCAGGGACGAGCTCATAAGTGATGTACTCCTATGGACCCCCACATATGGCCGGGCAAAAGCAGGACAACCAGCTCGAACATACGTTCAGCAGCTATGTGAGGATACAAGATGTGGCCTTGAAGACATACCAGAGGCGATGAACGATAGGGAGAAATGGTGAGAGAGGGTCAAGGATATCCATGCCTGCGGCACGACATGATGATGATGAATGATGAAAACCTGAATAATTTTCAAAATTTATGATTAAGAATGTGCATTGACAAGGTGAAAACTTTCAACAGTTGACATCAACTTTTCTTTAAGTTTTTACTGGCTTTAGAACTTTGCATAATGACAATATAACATTAAATATAAAGTTTATTTCAGAAAAATTGATGTTATTTTGTAGACTAACAACTTGACCGATTCTCATTCAAATAATCTCAAATTTTAACATCATGTGATGAAATAACTTGAAATTCTATTTTTAATCCTATTTACCAACCCCTCCGCTCGGGCAGGATATGACACAAGGTCAATTTTTAAGCGGAGTTTAACAGGTTTAAATTTAGAGTTTTCCTTCTCCTAGACTAGTTGCCTCACCAAGGCTGAAGAACCCAGTCTGTCCTACTATTTACCCATAGCTGGAGGGAGAATAATTGGATTCATACCTTTCCCAAATTCTATGTTTAATGTTTAAATACTTTTTCTTTTCCAGTGAATGACATTTCCAGACCTGAATAAAGATATGAAACATTAAATATAGACTTTTGAATTGTTTTAACAGATGCTGTTAAAATTTGAAATTGTTTGAATGAGAATTGGTCATGTTATCAAATTATGAAATGATATCAATTTTTCTGAAACACCCTGTATTTAAATGAATAATGTAATTATTATATTTCAGTTATTATTTGAACACATTAAGCTATTTAGATTTTGATATTAATGGTTAGCATCTGCTAATGGAAGACTTAAAAGTTGAATTAAAATAAGACAAATTAGAACCTTTTTTTTTGTATTTCTATCCTGTATTTTATAATTTTTAAACTCACAATCAATATTAGCTTCACAAATCATAGATTATTTGTGGCTTATCAAAGTGTTTATATCTGAAATTGACTGAAAACTTTTTGCTGTCTATGATATTGAGATATAAACAATGAAATACTCATTTTTTGTTTGATTGATTTTTTATAGCATATCAACCAGTCTGGGGTTATTTTATGCCTTGAGGTTAGGGAATTGTGTACATTGTACCTTTATATTTACATTTTTTGTGTAGTTTCTCAAGATTTCTTTGCGTGCAATTAAATCATATCAAATATTCCTAATACAAATAATTTGCACCAGATGCAGTTTATTGCCATACCCAGGAGGACACAACTTTTCTTAAATGGGGGGAAGCTCTTACTCCTCTGCAGGGGATAGAATCAGCATTTTCTAAACCCTACTGACAGGATAATCATTTTTGTGGGTTGCGTACTTAGTATAAGTTTAAAATAGCACTTCTTATTCAGAACTGAACCAAACCAAGTTTGCGTAAACTCTAAGAATAAGTTATTTTTTTGGTTTAGTTTGATCTGTTTTCTTTATTTATTGGCATATCAACCATCATGGGTTATTTAATACCAAAGCCATTCTTGTAGAAGAATAGCAGTGATACTATTTAACCCATTTCTGGGGGAATTGGAGGGAGTTCATAATTCCTTTTTGGTTAAATTTCATTTTCTAAGTTATATCATATGTGCAAAATATGGAATAATTTTTAAAACGTTTTTTTAGTCTGATTAGTCCAATTTTTGAAAAAAAAAATCAAAATTTTCATGATTAGCTTTATTATTCAAGCACTTTTTCATTAAGGTTCAGCCCAATATGAGTGAGCAAGAAAAGAAACAACAAAAACCAAACCAAAAAAAAATTTCCAAACTAATTAGAGTTTCTTAATGGTCTCCATCAAGTCCAAACTTTAACACTCTCAATTATGCTATATGGAGTTTTTTAGAAAAAAAACAAATGAAACTTCCCATTCAAATATTGGTTCACTTAAGACTGTTACTGAAGAATTTATTTTGTAGGCATGCTAATGATTTCGAAGACATGTTGATATAATAATTGAAAAAAAAATGGTATCTATGTTGAGTAAATTTACTATTTTGTGTCTATCTCCTTATTTTCTTGTTTATATTTTAAAATTAAAATTAATGTTATTTTATAATAGAGTCATTCATTATTATACAAGAATAATACTAATTTTACTTCTGCACCCAGTACAAAATTCATTTTATTTTTTTTTTTACTTTAAAAAATATGGCAGACACCTGCAAAAAAAAATATTAATGATTCACCAGTCCACCCACTAACCCTCTTGAAGCAGCAAGATATGATTCAAGGTTAGGTTTAATGCAGTACCCCTCCTGGTCTCAGGAGGTTGTCGACAAAAACTGTCAGCATTTCCCCTTCAGGAGGTCCTCAAAAAAATTAATTTTTTTTTTAAAGCCAGAGACTTTAACTGTTAAAATGTGACAAAAACAAAAACAAGGAAATTAGAGCAAATAAATTGATATTTGTTATGATATATCACCTAAAATATTCAGACATAAATGAATATTCACTTATACATGTGGACAATATATGTCAGTTTTATTACACTATTAAAATAGTATCACAAAATCATTGTTTATATTTCTTTCACTGCAACATGTATAAAAAAAGATTAATCTTTTTACTTTGCTTACATATTTATCTAAAAAATGATCTTGCTCACAATAAATTATCATTTACTAATCTTAATATCTACAAAAATCGAAGAGATTTGTATTTTTTTGAATTTAAGAACAAAATAAATAAATTCAAAAAAATACAAATCTCTTCGAGGACCTACCTATTGTTAGCAACAAAGCAAATTGTGGTCTGCCCCATTACATTAAGAAGAAAGGAAAATACAGGAACGTGGATGAGAATATTGATGAGTTTCAGCAACTTTAATGACATCCAGAAAGATAACCCATGTGCTGTGTGTCGTACGAATGGAAGAAAACGGTTGCAAATGTTTGAGCAGGAATTAAGCATTCAGCCTGAAGTTTCGTGAACCAGTGGGTCTAGGAGGAATGAATGGATGACAAAGGACTAGTCTCCAAAAGGAACAATGGGCCATGGTTGAATGCGCTCTCCTCATGTTGAATGTTGGTCTGTTCTGCTCTAGAATGAATGAGGACGAGTTGGTCTGTCCTGCTCGAAAATATGTGAGGAAGAGAGTCAGTCTGTCCTGCTTGAAAAATATGTGAGGAAGAGGCTAAGAGAGCGTTTGCACTGACTTTTATACTACCCGGAAAAGTCATCCAAGTAGTATGGCTTAAATCATCCTCATTGGACGAAAATATAAAATCGAAACCAAAATAATTCCCGCACTAAATAATAATTTGAAATTCTTTCTTTCAGTTAAAAATAATTCCCGCACTAAATAATAATTTGAAATTCTTTCTTTCAGTTAAAAATATATTTTTATTCTTTCTTTGGACCTACAACAAACATTTTTATATACACTAATCTGCACTAAAATTATTCATTAATCTTAATATATACAAAAATTATTTACTAATCTTAATATCTACAAAAATTATTTAATAATCTTAATATATGCTAAATGCCTTATATCTGTCAAATGACAAGATATGTCATCAAGTCTGTTAATTCAAATCTTACAAAGATGGCTGAAAAGTTCATAGGCTGATGTCATCTATGGTTAATGACTTTTTTTACCAAGAGGATCCAGCACTACAACACCAATGGAAGAAGTGTGTAGACTGCAAAGGAAAAATAAACCTCATAAAGTCACGTTCCATAAGTGTATCTTGGTCAACCTATGAACTTTTCATCAGACTCTCATATATAAAGGGGACACGCTGGCTCCGTACCTCTTTATCATTTGTCTAGACTACGTACTTAGAACATCAATTGACAAAATCAGAGAGAATGGCTTCGAGCTGACAAAGAAAAGAAGCAGAAGGTACCCTGCAAAAACAATTACAGACGCCAACTACACCGATGACATAACGATACTGGCAAATACACCCGACCAAGCTGAAACACTACTGCATAGTTTGGAATGAGCAGCCGCAGGCATAGGCCTCTATGTTAATGCACACAAAACGGAATATATGTGCTATAATCAAATGGGGGACATCTCCACTCTAGAAGGAACCCCTTTTAAACTAGTAGACAAATTCACTTACCTAGGAAGCAGCGTCGTATCAACCGAAAAGGACATCGACACGAGGTTAACGAAAGCATGGACAGCTATCAATAGGCTATCGATTATATGGAAATCAGACCTAACCGATAAAATGAAATGCAGTTTCTTCCAGGCAGCGGTCACATCGATACTGCTATATGGGTGCACTACATGGACTCTAACAAAACGGCTGGAGAAGAAGCTAGACAGCAATTACACAAGAATGCTGCAAGCAATCTTGAACAAGTCCTGGCAGCAACACCCCACAAGACACCAACTGTACAGACACCTGCCTCCTATCATGAAAACTATTCAAGTTAGACGAACCAGACATGCAGGACACTGCTGAAGAAGCAGGGACGAACTCATAAATGATGTACTCTTATGGACCCCCACACATGGCCGTGCAAAAGCAGGACGACCAGCACGAACATACATTCAGCAGCTATATGAGGATACGGGATGTTGTCCTGAAGACCTACCTAGGGCGATAAACGATAGGGAGGAGTGGCGAGAGAGGGTCAGGGATATCTGTGCTACCAGCACGACATGATGATGATGATATATATATATACGAGTGAGGGCAGAAAAGTTCATGAGATGTCATATCTACTGTTGATGACTCTTTTGATAAGTGGGATCCAAGCACTTCAACACTGATGGAAGAAGTGTTTAAACTACGAGGCAAACTATGATGAAAATTAAACCTCACTCGGTCACTTCACATAAGAGTATCTTGGTCAGCCTATGAACTTTTCAAGTGACCTATGTACATCACCAGTCATTCTATTACATTCACTTTTGGACAAATATTCTTGGGAAAGGTATGAACTTCCTTATCTACTCAGCTATGGGTTAAATAGCATCACTGCTGTTCTTCTCAAAGGATGGCTTTGGGATTAAATAACCCATGAAGGTTGATATGCCATTAAATAAAGAAACCCAAACCCATGTACATCAGGGTCGTGAAATGAATGGAGCAAAAAATAAACACAAACTTAAAGATAAAAATAAAAATAATTGGAGCCATGAATGATACAAGTAAAAAAAAAGACCATAGATAGAAGCCCTTAATCTGTGAGATGTATCAGAAATATTGGAATTGGGTTTAAGACCCCTAAAGAAGCCATTGAATGCACTTTCATTGACCAAAAAATGCCCATTCACTGGTAATCTGAGCACCCATGTATACTTGTTTGATGACATATTAACTTTCATGGGTTATTCAATGCTTCAGCCATCCTTGTAGAAGAATAGCCGTGATACTATTTAATCCATCATCATCAAGTCATGCTGCCAGCAAGGATTTCCCTGACTCTCTCTCTCTCTCTCCATTCGTCCCTATCATCCATCACTCTTCCAGACTAAATCCAGTGTTTGCACAGAGCTGTTGTATGTAAGTCCTTGTTGGTCAGTCAACACTGGTACATTCATGTGAAGGGGTCCACAGGATAACATCACTTATGACTTTATCCTTGCTTCTCTTGTGACAGTACAATTGTCTCCTTCAAACACTGGGGTGGTTCTGCTTTCAATCTGCTAACTGTTTTGCTTGGCTGGTTATGTCATCAGATGGCATGATCGATCTGCTTATCTGCCCATGTTGTGTTTTTGATCCAGACAACAGATCAGTCGCTAATTGAAGCCACCAGCCAATGAGTGGATGGATGAGACCACACAATTAAGAAAAAAATAAGTTGAACACCAATAAACAGAGAGCAGGACACGGCTTTGTAACAATAATGATACTTATTTGAAAAAATTTCTTTAAAATGGTACATACATTCTCCCCACCCAAAGGTTGGTAGTGATGGATTGAGACTTAATTCATGAATTACTGTCAGTCAATTTCTCAGCATTCAAAGTCAGGCACAAGGCCTCTCAAATTATTGTATAAGCTTTCGGCTTTTCTCCCTTTCTATAGTCTGATACAAAGCAATCACAAGTGGTGGTTATGTTCACCTTTCTCAGTCTTCGGCTTTCAGCTTCTTTGTGTTAAGGTGTCTGGTAAAAGGTGATTTCAAGTAGCATATTATATTCACTTTTCTCAGTCTTTAACTCTTAGCTTCTTGGTGTTAGGGAGTCTAGTAAAGGGTCAAGACTCAGAATATCATAAAGTCTGTTAGCCTCTCAAGGGATAAAACCTCTGGCTTATAAGTATTTTCCCTCATCCAAGGGGTGGGAGTCAGTGAAGCTATAGACAATATCAAAATCCAGTCACGTTATTACATTATATCTCCTAATTTGGATTTCAATAATTAATTCCGCCCCTTCCACTTGCTGTGCTATAATACTTGATTTCCTCTCACTGCTACCCAAAGAGTTGGTCTTTCCTCCAATTTGGCTTCTATTAATTGATTCTGCTCCTTCCACCTTTAGTGCTTGGTCTTCTCTCACCTTCACCTGAAGATGGAAGCAAGTCTTTTTCTCTTCTCCTGATGATATCAGTAACCATCAAATAATAATTGTTAAAAATTTTCACACTTGAAATTTTAAAAAAATGTTATTCAGAACTTTATGGTTTCCCAGACAGCCCATCTGGATGTCATGATCAGCCAGCTTTGACCTCCAAGTTGAATACACTTGCCAATTTCACTTGACACTTTTTTATAGACGTAACAATCACTTCTTTTCTTTTTCTTGCTCAAGCAGAAAAAAAGCAAAGTATTTTTTCATGTTTTCTTTCTCATCATATTTTTGATTTATTCTTTTAAAATCCATTTCTATAAATTTTCATTTTTGTACTGCACTGACTTTATTCTTCTAAGATCCATTTCAATTGATTCTTATTTTCCTGGTTAATGAATTTATTCGACTTGGTCTCCATTCCACTATGTTACTCTCCAGCTGTGACACCACGTGTCTTGTTCATCTTATTTGGATGGTTTTAGAGATAGGTGGTAAGTGGCCGTACAGCTGTTGTTTCATGGGTTGTTGCTTCTAGGATTTGTTCAATATAGCTTGTAGCATTCTTATGTAGTTCCTGTTCAGCTTTTACTCTATATGTTTTGTCAGTGTCTATGTGGTGCATCCATACAGTAGAATTGACACAACTGCTGCTCGGAAGAAATTCTGTTTTATTTTATCAGATAGATCAGACTTCCATATAATCAATAGCCTATCAATAGAAGTTCATGCTAAGTACATATTGTTATCACTTTCAATAGATAAGACCCTGCTGCCGAGGTAGGTAAAATAGTTCACTAATTTCACTAATCTAACTGACTTGATGACATATCTAGTCATTTGGTGAACATAATCAGCCAAGATTATATACTTCGAATGTTTATAGATCTAATAAAAGAAAATAGCTCTACACTAAAAAAAAGCAAGAAGCAGATGCTATCCCACAGAAACTATTACAGATGCAGACTATGCAGATGACAAAGAGCTTCTTGCAAATACACCTACCCAAGCCAAATCCTTGCTGCATAGCTTGGATCTGGCAGCAGGAGGTATTGACCTCTATATGAATGCAGACAAAAGGAGTACATGTGTTTTAATCAAGAAGGAGCCATCTCCACTCTAAATTTAATCTATACTTGGAAGGAGTCCAAAAGTGAATGTAATAACGGGACTGGATTTTGAACACACTTACTTCAAGGCTACAGTCTGTCATTTTAGTTGTTACACCACAGGGATTCCTCTATAGTTCTCAAGATGAAGATGACCTGGACTATTGATTGCAGGAAACATTATCTTCCCTACATAAAAAAAAAAAAAATACAACAGATTTGGAAAAAGACAAAAACATGTTTGGGCACTTGAATAATTGTTTCAGGATTGGTGATGTTATCAGGGGAGAATGCTGACCTCTTAATAGAACTGTTCTGTTGATCATTATACTGTCTGTGCTGTTTCTAGCCACGATAATAAGTCTTTCTTTGCTCTCTTTTATGTATTCTTTGAGTCCTTGAATTGATATATCAACACTATCTTCAATGCTGGCAAGTCCTCTTTCACCTTCTTTTCTTGATATGTATAGTCTATCTATGTTATCTCTCAGATTTAAAGCCTTATACATCATTATTTGTTTTCTTGTTCTCTGTTCCATTTGTCTGAGTTCTTCCCCTGTCGATTTAAAGAATGGTCCTGAATATCTTACAATCTTATAATTATTATCATAATTATCGTTATTATTTGTTTGTTTGTTATGCCTCCTTGGACATTTTCCCTTCTTATTATCTTCTCACATCAACATTAGAGAGGATAAAAAAGAGAATCTCTGCACAGAACATGTACACTATAAATATAATATCTAAATCCAGATATTAAATTCTGTTAAGTAATTTATCTGATAGTCCCCCAAAAGACCCTCTTGATTTCTTTTCTTATCATTATTTTTGAAACCATCCAATTTAATCTTAAAATTTTTTTCACCATTGCTGTCTGATTTGGCTATTTGTTTCAAAAATATATTACTCTATTAGCAAAAAAATTCAGTTGGTTTGTTGACTCAGTTTTGGAAATCTCTCTGGACAGTAAATTTCCAATTCAAGGAGAAATGTTAAAAAATGTCTACCATAATTAGAAATTCTATTGATTATTTTGAAAGTTTCTATTAGATTGCTTCTCATTCTTCTTTTTAGCAAAGTAGTTAATCTTAATTTCTCTAATCTCTCCCTGTAACTGTTATCTTTTACTACTTTTATCATTTTTGTCACTCTTCTCTGAATGCCCTCCACTCTCAATATCAAAATTTCCATGGATCCCAGGCCTGAGTTCAATATTCTATTTGAGGTGTTATAATGGTTTTATACATCTTTAAACAATGTTTTCCTTCTTTCAAATAAAATTTCAATTCATTTATTGCAATAAATTATATTGACTAATGCAAACAAATCTGTTTTGAATTTAATTCTTTAACTTTCTACTTAACTGATTTTAGCAACCTTGTCAACAGGGCTTAGAATACATTGTCTGTATCTCCTGCAAAGAGCTAAGACCCCCACCACTGCCAAAATGGGGTGTCCTGAGTATGATACTAAACTACATCCACCGGTGAGGCTCCAGTTCTGGAGATCTTGGGAATGTTGAGAACCCCTTTATTGATTACTCCCAGGACTCTTTTGCTCTTGAGTGATAGTACCTGTTAGGGTCCCATCTATTGTTCAAATAGATCTATTTAAAAAATCACTTGTATTTGATAGGACTTTGAGCAAAAGACTCTCTTAAGAAACAACTATACAAAAAGAATGTATGGCCCAGTCGTCTGCAGAATTCACTGACTGCATCTCTTCTGAGGAGTAAGACTCATCCAATGAGTGTCCTGGATATGACATTAAACAATCTGATGGTGAAGTTTCAGTAATGCTGGAGCTTTGGAGAATGCAGAGTACCTCTACATTGCCATCAATCCCAGGTCCACTCTGGCCCAGAGTGGTAGCACCTGATAGGGTCCTGTCTATGGGTCAAATAGAACTGTTTGACACTTAAACTGTGTACTTATACTAAACTGGATTGTTTGAAATCGAACTGCTTTGATCATTTAACTGTGTGTAAACAAATCACTAATGTTTAATTGAATTGTTAGTGATAAATAGCAATACTTAAAAACATTAAACCATGTGCAAACAAATGATTAGTTGTAAATAGAATTATTTGTGTTAGATAGAAATAAGTGAAACCATTAAACAGTTAAAAAAAAGCTCAGGCCACTTTAAAAATGTTATTTGCAAAATGTGTTCAGAAATCATATATTTAATTTATATGTATTAAAAGGATTTGGCATTAATAACCTACAATGGTTGATAGGCCATAAACCAAACGAAACAAAATATGTAAATATGAACAATGAATGCAATTCCCTAACCTCTCAACATAAAATAACCTCAGACAGACATGCCATTAAAATCATTCAATTGGTTTTGGATATGTTTCCTTCTATTTAGGTTAAGTAATTTTTCATTTGCTTTTTTTCTTGAATGATATTGAGTATAAATTAGAATTAACTTTGACTTACATTTTATCCAAAAATGGAATCATAAACTTTTTCCATTAACCCTGACAAAAGAAAGAAAACAATTTTAAAATCCTTAATGCTAGCATTTGGATAATCAAATAATGGCATCAACTACTTATCTGACAATGACTTGATTGACTAACTTTTAATTTCTGTTTTATTAGTACATAACAGTCCCTAAGCCAAGTGTTTCTTCAAATCTAAAAATAGAAAAAGACCCCGATGTGTCAAAATTTCTGAAAATAATTTTTCCCTATTTTGCCACCAGAAGTTAGTCGGTCAGAGTACCAGCTATCTACAATGCTGGTCAGTAGCAATCCAATTGTCAAAGAAGACAGATCCAAAAATATTCAGTCCTGAGTTTCACGACAATAACCAAGCTTTATTCTCTAACATGTAAATAAACCATTTAAAAAAAAGAATACTAAAAACAGTGTGCAAAAATCAATAACTCACACAAAACCGTATTTAGTAAATTATTGCTTATTGCCATTTGTTTTATGGTTAGCTTATTTTATTTATAATTAATTTCAGCATTAACCTTTTGTCCTAATACCCAGAAGACTTTTCTGCTAAAATATTCTGCTACATATTGTTACAAACTCATCACACATAATTTGCTAAATTCACACTACCCTAATAAATAAATATAATACAATCTTCCTTACTGGAGATCAATTTACCATTTACAATTTGTTGCATTAATAAAAGACAAGACAAGACATTCTTTGTCTGGTTATGACTGGAATGTTACAAAATATTTTTGATATTTTGGTAATTTGTAAATCTCTGTAACTGCTTTATCGTCTAAATCAACTCAGCCGTTTTGCATTCTAAAGTGAATACCATTGTTATCTAACTATAATTTGAAAAGAATCCAAAAGTGTGCTGCCAATTGTAGTAAAGAGCTACTCATAGATGTTATATCCACGAATGAAAATGCTAGAGAGGAGAGGAAGAGAGAGAGAGAGAGAGAGAGAGAGAGAGTAGAAAAGGGTTGACTCGCAAACCAGGATATTGTACTATCTCCTGGATAGCTGGAGTATGTATTTGCCAAACCCTCAGCACAGGTAGGATGTGACACTAGATCAATTTTTAAGTGGAGGTTTCAATTCAGAGTTTTCCTTCTAGACTGGTTGACTAACCAAGGCTAAAGAATCTGATCTGCCTTACTATTTACATACCCAGTCGGCTGGGGCTGTAGAATACACCGACTGCTTCTCTGCAGAGGGGTAAGACCCCATTCCCAACAAGTATCCTGGATATGACACAAAACAATCTGATGGTGAGGTTCCAGCAATGCTGGAGCTTTGGGGAATGTGGTGTACCCCTTTATTGCTATCGCCCCCAGGCCCACTCTGCCCCGGAGTGGTAGTGCCTGATAGGGCCCTATTTATGAGTTAAATAGAACTAACGGCATACTTATGCTAAACTGAATTGTTTGATTAAACTGAGTAGCTTGAAATAGAAATGTTTTTGACAATTAAACTGTACTTACATTTAAACTGCATGCTTATGCTAAACTGAATTATTTGAAATTAAACTGTTTTTGACATTGAAACTGTACTTACACTGAACTGAATTGTTAAATTTAACTGCTTGAATAAACTGAATAGTTAGAAATAGAAATGTTTTTGACAAACTGTGTACTCATGCTAAACTGAATTGTTTGAAATAAAACTGATTTTTTACATAAAAATGGATTTGCTGTTAAATAACCTACAAAGGTTGATATGCCATAAAACCAAACCAAACCAAACCAAACCTACTATTTACCTGTAGTTGGAGATAGAATAACTGGATTCATACCTTTCCCAAGGGTATTAGCGGAATTTGAAATGCTATCAGCCTTGTCCAGGATAACTGGAGTAGAAGAAATGGTAATAAAATGACAAGTATGTAAAAGTCTTATCCCTCTGCAGAGATTCAGTTGGTATATTCTACAGTCCTTGCCAACTGGGCCAATAGAACTATTAGTGTAATACAGGGGGACCCCCAAAAAATAGAACCCATAAACTTTTTTATTTCTTCTACAAAAATAAAGCATAACAATTCTAATTTTGTACACTCAAACTTCTGGACATGTTGGTGAATACTATGGTCCCAATTTTTCATGCACAGAATCTACTTCATACCCTGAAAAAAAGAAAAGGCTAGAATTAAATTTATGAGTTTCACTCAAAAATATACGGGTTCTGTTTTTTTTAGGTCACCCTTGTAAAATAAACAAAGGAAATAAAGAAGGCAACAACACACAACAGCAATAATAGTGATAATAACAGCAACACTTACCAGAGATCCACCTTGATCAGAGATGAACTCAGCAGATGTTGTTGACAGATACATCTGGCTGTAGGTAAAATCAACAAAATGATTCTGGAAACAAGCATTGCATGGACGTAAGGCATGGCCAGTGAAAGGCAAGCATTATGTGTGGATGTCCGCTGTGGCCAATAAAAGGCAAGTGTTGTGTGGGTATAGGCCATGACCGATGAAAGGTAAGCATTATGTGTGGTTGTGTGGCAGTTATAAGATGATATAAGGTAAATAATTTTGGGTTAATGGCCCCTCCATTCAAGCAAACTCTCTCTCTGATCATTCTACTGCTTCATACAAGCCATCAATAAATAAAGATATAAGACTATATTTTTATATATACGTGTTCCTCATTGTTGTTAAGACCCAGCAGTAGTATACAACATTAGTGCTTGATTGCAATACTTGAAACAATTTAACTGTGTGCAAACAAATGAGCTCTAGTTTGTTTAAAATGTTTCCAACAAACTATTCATTTACAAATTATATGTATATTTAATATACGTAGTGCCTTCAATAAGTTTCCAGACTTTTTTTTGTACAGGCATTTAAAATTGTCGTAGACACTTGAATATTCAGTATGTTATTGTTATACATCTTATGAGATGACTGACCAATTTTTATGATTTCAGATTCAAATGAACAGCTACAGCAGCAATTGGAATACACCCTACTAAAACCTGATTGACACAGCTGGGGAATTTCAAAAATGCAATCTGGACGTGAGGACACTTTAGAAGAACGATATGCAA
Organism: Sepioteuthis lessoniana; assembly: GCA_963585895.1. Classification (NCBI taxonomy): domain Eukaryota; kingdom Metazoa; phylum Mollusca; class Cephalopoda; order Myopsida; family Loliginidae; genus Sepioteuthis; species Sepioteuthis lessoniana. The sequence goes on from CAUZXS010003315.1 coordinate 159,457, forward strand.
TAAAATTCTGTTTTAAACTTGGAAAAAATGCCACAGAAATGCTTCAGACTGCTTTTGGAGCATCTTGCATGAATCGAGCATCAGTTTTTGAGTGGCATAAGAGATTCAAGGAAGGCACAGAGTCTGTGAGGGATGATGAGAGGTGTAGGAGGAGTAAGGAAGTCAATACACCAGAGTTGATTGCCCAGAGGGTTAGGGTTAGGGTTACTATGTTGAGGTTTTAAGAGAGTTCAGGAAGAGATTCCGTCGGAAGACACCAGCACTCTTCAAATCGGCTCAGTGGCATTTTCACCAGGACAATGCACTAGTCCACAACTCCATCGATTTCAGAGACTATTCGACCGAGATGGGCATCAAGATAGTTTCTCAGCCTCCCTATAGTTCAGACCTTGCTCATTGTGACTTTTGGTTATTCCGTAAGCTCACAGGCTGTCATTATGAGACAATTGAGGAGATGAAAGAGGCTGTGATGAAGGTCATTGACATGTTCACACAAGAGAACTTCCATGGGGCCTTCCAGAAGTTGTTGGAATGGTACAACAAGTACCTTGCAGCCGGAGGAGATGACTTCGAAGGAGACTAAAGTTTCATGTGTGTACTATCAATAAAAGTGCCCATACGAAAAAAGTCTGGAAACTTATTGTATGTATTTACCAACCACTCCACATTGGCAGGATATGACACAAGGTCAATTTTTAAGCTGAGTTTAACAGGTTTGAATTCAGAATTTTCCTTCTTCTAGACTAGTTGTCTAACCAAAGCTAAAAAACCTAGTCTGTCCTACTATTTGCCCAGAGCAGAAGGGAGAATAATTGGATTCATATCTTTCTCAAGAGAATTAATGCCATGTGAAATGCAATCAGGTTCGTCCAGGATTTGAACTCATGTCACTGTGTCTATTTCCAATGACAATAACCATTACTCCACGGGCACCTCCAATATATTTGATATATATATGTATAAACAGGATTTGGCATTAAACAGCGAACAAGGGTTGATATAATAAAAAAAAACCAACCAACCAACCACTCAAGCATCTTATTTTTTTTAATCACCTTTGTTCAACTTTTATAAATTCGTACATTGACTGCTGTGCAAACAACAGTATTGCTTCCCTAAAACTAATCATCAGATGAGCATTGGTTTGGGAGCTGAAGCATCATCATCACAAACTCAGAGTACTCCAGCAGTACCTCATGATATCACCAGGATTTGTTGTCATGCAGTTAAGTACTTATTCTGGATCTTTTTTCTTTCTTTATATATATATACATATATATATATATATATATATATACATATATTCTCTTACATATTTTCCACAAAATCTTTTTCTCCTGAGGATGACCTAAGGTTGAAACTAGTTGAGAGCAACAGTCTGATACTAAGTCTAACGTAAAATTGGGTGGGTTTCGATCCCTACTTCAAGCATCCTAAGTGTCTAGCCACACTGAAGAGTTGTGATACAACAAAACAGTCTGTCTGTAGATGACAATATATACGCTCCCCCATGGAGGTTGAGCACTCTGGCGAAGGAATTTATGGCTGCTGCTCGCATAATGCAAAGCTGTTTGAATGAATTGAGCACTCTGGTATCCGGTAAGGTATTAAATGTAAACAAAGGAATGCTGCTGCTGCTGGTATTGCTATTTAATATACCTTATAATTCCCTAGCTGATGTGGTACGCTTGTTGGCCGAGCGGTCTGATACTAAGTCTAACATAAAGTTAGGCGGGTTTTGATCCCAGCTTCAAGCGTCCTACATATCTAGTCACACTGAAGAGTCGTGAAACTACTAGCTGTGTCTGTGTATATTGTCATCAGTTTCTTTATTCTAATAAACATATTTTTCTCGTCATAGTAATGAACATCTTCTCTTTTCTTCTATACTTTTGAAAGGAAAAAAAATTATCTTATCTACTGTATTAACAAGACTACAAATTATATAGTATCTTGATTGTTTACAAAAAAAAACACCATGCATGGTATGTTTGCCAATCTTTGCTATACAATGGAGAATCACGCAATAGCAACTATGATGACTTACTTTGGGTCCACGGACCACAGGTTGGGAACTGAAGTTGACAGAGGGGGGGCACGAGTAGCAAAAATAGGCTAGAGTCACCACTGATATATATATCTATATACAGGAGGAATTAGAAGAATATAAAAAGAAATGGTTACTTTTCAATCTCCCAATGGTTACTTTTCAATTCTGGTTGTTAAGAAAGAATTGAAGAAACTTAAGCAAATACATCTTTTATATGTTACTTTGCATACTTTTATATGTTACTTACTATTTGGCAGGCAAGGGATGTGATTCCTACACACTTAATAACATTTGGTTGAATTGTAAATGTTCCAACATTTTATATCTAAGAGAAATATTGGACATACCTTCTATTAGTCATTGTAGAATTAATTCTTTTTCAATTGATATTTTTTCTTTTCCTAAATGTTCACATTCGTAAAATCTCCAGATGTCTCATAGCTGATGCAGAAAGTTCATAATAACCTCTTCTTGTTCTTATTTTAATGCCATGAATTTAGTTTGTTCAGCTATGTTAAAACTGTAGGTGATTTTGGCGTGGTGAAGTTATTTTAGCGAGAGGTTTAGTTGTTGGTAAGCGAGTGAGAAGTTTGTTTGTGTTTAGCGAGGAAGATGGGTGTAACGTATGTGTGTGTATACGTTGAGTTGTTTCCTCACTTAGTGTTGTTAGTCCCCTCGTTAAGTTTGTGAGAAATAAAAGGAGGATGAAGAAGTAAGATGGCAATAGTCGAAATATATTTTTATGAATAGGTTTTTATTTGGGGCATGGAATATTGGGTTTGCTTTTGGTGCTGCAAGACTCGGGGAGAGGTTATGCTTATTGAGACGAAATTGAGTAATGAGATGTTGAGAAGGTTGAGATGGCAGTGTGTGTCGTCGGACATGTGAGGGATTGTGCTTTAGAGTCACTGTGTAGTTTCGTGTCTGGTATTTGGTGCAGAGAGTTTGCGCTATCTCCATTAAGGTGGCCCAGAGGTGAATTGAGAGCTAGCGTGTCGAGAGCGGGATTACACGTCGGATTGACATAGCCAATTTTGGGGTGGCATTTTGTTGTGCCTGTCTGAGGCATATTGAATGTATCTAATTTATATTCAACTGGGATTCCTTGTAAGGAATCCATAAATTAGATGTTTTCCCACGTGTGTCCATGCTGCTGCTATTCTAGAGCCGCAGTGAGACGTCTGCACTGGGCGGCGTTCTACAGCCAAAGAGCATGTGTTTGGCAGCTTAACCCATCTGTTAGCCGGAAATGAAAGGTCCGGGCTGAATAGGATAAATCATCCTGATTGGGTGAAATTAAGTGTCAAATTAAATTGCATGCCAAACCAAAATACAAAATTTTTACTTTCTCTACAAAACTCTTTAGGAGTTTTTACATTCTTTAGAATAATCTCCTTGATTTGATTGAATGTCAGATCTTCTCTCGGATAAATCAATAGGGAAATTTTCATAATTACTTCACAATCGGTTGTAACCAAAAATAAATCAGTGATTTCATTTCCATCTCCATATCTTTTTCAAATCCTTAACTTTCTTTGTTCTGACATGGGCTATGAAACATCTTATCAAAGTTTCTACAAAACCAGGTTCATTTAAGTGCAACAAAGAGCTTATCAACAATGCCATATTATTATGATGTTACAAGTTAGTTATATCATTTCAAGTCAGCAGTTTAATAAACTTTGTTTGTGTGTAAGCATGACTATATATCTGTCCCATCCTTTCATATGCAAATTACATACAATCATTGTCCACTATCACAATAAGATATTGCTGGGGGCACTTTAGGTTAGTGGCAATGATATATATTTAATTTGAAATCTAAATGACACAGACACAGCTGAACAACTTATCTAATAAAGTGACACTGCTGTCTAAGCACACTAGTTTGGTGAAACACAAGATTATGCAAGCGAAAGAGAAAACTCATTAGAATATAGCGTGTTGAATAACTAGGGGACTAATTTGAAGAAAATCAATGTTTCAGTTGCTGGCTTTTTTGATAACTTATCTATCTATACACAAACATCATTTGTTTACAAGGATCTGAAAGTTTATGCCAAAAGATTTTGAAAGAAAATTTGTATTGCATCAAATACACAGAAACAGAACAGTATCACAATAAGTCTGGAGTAGTGTGTGAACACAAATGAAAATTTAAAAAAAAGGACATAACAGGTGATTAAACCTGGATGTATAATGATAATACCAAAGCAAAAAGTTGTGTAATATACTAGCTTAGTTAGTGATGGAGTGCCGTGGATGAACTTAGCAGATTCAATGCGGTCAAAAGATAACATCAAGAAAGTGGTTTCACAGGAAAGAGAAAAAAATAAAGGATGATGGTGAGAATTTAATTTATTGCCTGTGGATTGAATGACAGATTTCTCCATTTGCAGATAAGATCAACAAATTACCGAAAAAAATGTAAATTCTGATAACCAGCCATACGTGAGGCGAAAAGGATGTTCCTATTCCTGCATGGGACTCAAAAAGACAATATAAGGTCTGTAATTTTGGACTGAAAGCAGAGACCTACTGGTCACTCAACCAGACCTGTCAGCTCCCCCGTATGTGTTCTCTGGCCGTCGCACTACTTCACAAAAGGGGTCTCCGCCACAGAAGAAAGATATGTGCAAACTCTCTCTGGCTGTAATCCTACTTCATACAAAGTCACTGTCGAAGAATAAAAAATATAAAGTACTTCTAGACTAGTTGCCTAACCAAAGCTAAAAAACCTAGTCTGTCCTACTATTTGCCCAGAGCAGAAGGGTGAATAATTGGATTCATATCTTTCTCAAGAGAATTAGTGCCGTGTGAAATGCAATCAGGCTCGTCCAGGATTTGAACTCAGGTTACTGTCTCTATTTCCAATGACAATAACCATTACTCCACGGGCACCTCCAATATATTTGATATTTACAAGTACTGAGGTGTTTGATAAATGCAGAGTGTTTCAGAAAAATCAATATCATTTTGTAATCTGATAACTTGACCAATTCTCAATCATATGATCTCAAATTTTAACAGTATACTTAGAAATAAGTCAAAATTCTATGTTTAATATTCAAACACATTCTTTTCCCTGTGAATGGCATTTCTATACCAGAAAAAAACATAAACCATAGAATAACTAGAATTAAGATTACAAAATGATATTGATTTTACTGAAACCCCCTGTACATCACAAATGATATAAAAATTTTTTAAACATTCTGTAAAAGGAAAGAAAGAAGTGGGAAAAAGAATAAAGCTTGATTTAATAGGGAAAAAAAGTTGTACTACTGACCTTTGGGGCAAGAGTAAAGAAAGATTAGTGAAACAAAAAGTGTTAACAAAAAAGGTTGTATTTTATATACAGAAATATAAAGATCAATTTTTAAACAAGAAACACTTATATAGGTGAATGTCCATTTCTTTTTGACTTATTGACTGATTGATTTTAAAGGCATGTCAACCTATTTAAGATTATTTTATTTGGTTAAGAATCCCATTCATTGTATATTTATATTTACATCTTTCGTGTAGTTGTTTCTTAAGAGGTTTTTGCATTCAGTTATATGATATGGTTGGATATTGACTTGAAGACTCCTTTGACATCCGCTGATGCAGCAGCAGAAGTCGAACCTTGATTGAAGGAAAATAACAGGTAAAGCACCTGGTACCAAAAATAAACAGGATGCAGGTGTTCTCAGTAGAAAAGCTGTGGAAATTGCATGGGTGGCATGCTAGAAGAAGGTGTGTTCACGTACCTTGTATTGTTGGGATTTTACCAGTTAAGAATAAGATAAAATCAATATCTGCAGTGTAAGGAAAAATAAGGCTTACCGTAACACAAGACGAAATGAGAGAAAAGGTAAAAGACAATCATTTGGTTGAAAGGAAAAGGGTTTATATTTAGTGAAAGAGATAAAGAAAAGAAGAAAAGAAGAAGAATTGCAAAAAGAGGTGTTTTCTGCAGACTTAACTATACATATTTACCAACCCCTCCACTTGGACAGGATATGACACAAGGTCATTTTTTAAGCAGAGTTTAACAGGTTTGAATTTAGAGTTTTCCTTCTCCTAGACGAGTTGCCTCACCAAGGCTGAAGAACCTAGTCTGTCCTACTATTTACCCATAGCTGGAGGGAGAATAATTGGATTCATACCTTTCCCAAGGGTATTAGTGCTATGTGAAATGCAATTAGCCTGGTCCTGGATTTGTCACCGTGTCCATTTCCTATGACGATAACCATTACACCACGGGTACCTCCAACTTAACTATAGTATTTGTCTTGGTAACAGTTCTTTCAGTTTCATGCAGTTTTAGTGGTTGGTCTGTACAAATTCAAAGGCTTGAAGAAGGAGAATTTTGGGTCCCCGCGTGCATAGAGTCCCTAATGGAATGTAGTGCACTACATGGACTTGTAACCTGTTTTGTCAGCAGTCAAGATTCTGTGTTACATTGTTGGTGTCAAAAGGGAAAAAAAGAATCTGTTACTTTGAAGAATGCGCACACATGTGCTGATAGCAGCCTGTAATTGGTTGTTTTTCAGCCAATCACATATAAGGTGACTCCGTAAATAATTTCCAATAGTATAAGTGACAGGCCAGAAGAGGTATGACCATGAGAATTTCTGTGGTTGTCTGGGATGTTATATAATAAGTGAGATTTCAACCTGAACAGAAGAAAGAAAAAAGGTGTTCATTTAAGATTTGTTCTTTGGCTCTTGTGTATGCAGTTCAGCTGTCTACAACCCTCTGGACTCTATCCATCCATACATTTTGGGTAATAAAAGGAAAAAAGAAGAAGCAGATTATATTTTTATAAATCAGTGTTGTCATCTTTCTCTGCTATACAATAATATCAAGTATTCCTACTAATACAAATAATTTGCATACAGTTGTATGGTTTCAAGTATTCCAATCTAATACAAATAATTTGCACACATTTGTATGGTTTCAAGTATTCCTATCTAATACAAATAATTTGCATACAGTTCTATGGTTTCAAGTATTCCTATCTAATACTAATAACTATATGGTTTCAAGTAATTAATAATAATCCTTAGTTAATAATTTTAGCTTTAAGTAACTATCCTTAATATAAATAATTTACAGTTATATGGCAACAAGTATTCTTATAGAATAGGAATAATTTTTAAATAGATTTATTCGACCCATAGATAGTACCATAACAGGTATTATCACAACAAGACAGAGTGGACCTGAGATTAATGGCAATAAAAAGGTACTTCACATTCCCTAGTGCTCCAGAACTGGAGCCTCACCATCAGATGCATGCTAGTGTCATATTCATGACACTCCTTTCCAGAGAGATATCTTATTCCTCTGTTGGGGGGATACAGTCAGCTCATTCTGAGCCCTATTGAGAGGGTGACTTCTTGTACTTCATGTATTAGCTGTTATTTGTGTGTATACAAAATGTAGTTACACTTCCAAATGAGATACATAAAAAACAGTTCTTTTTAAAAGAGAAAAGTTTGCAAGTATGAATGTCTTTTTCTGTGATTATTGTTTAACATTCAAATAATATACTTTTTTTATTGTCTGTATGTCAGTTGTTGTTGTTGTTGGTGGTGAGTGTGTGTGTGTGTGTGTGAGGTGTAATCAAATGGTTTCAAAGAGATACATTAAAACCTGTTGGGTATGACTAGGTGGCTGGTTGGCTGGGTAGACCTTTGTAGAGCTACTGTACTAGGGTAGGGGGTATTATAAAGAGTTACTATGCCTAAATAGCCTGTGACTGTGATGGCCAGTAAGGCCAGGATCTCTACTATATGTGATGGCCAGTCATACTGAAAAAAAGAGGTATTTATTGTCAGTGGCCCCATACAGTTCACTGATAGTTCTATCTTTAGCTGTGATGAAACAAGGCATGGATCATGATTGATTGATTTTATAGCATGTCGATTCATCTAGGGTTACTTTATGCCTTGAGGTTAGGGAATTGTGTTTATTGTACATTTATATTTAAATTTTTTGTCTTGTTCCTACAGAGTTTTTTATGCATGATTATATGATATCAAGTATTCCTATCTAACAGAAATATTTTGCAAACAAATCTATTTGACCCATTGATGGGACTCTAATAGGTACAACCACTCCAGGTCAGAGTGGACCTGGGAGTAATGGAAATGAAGGGGTATACCACATTCCCTGATCTTTTAAGTGAGAATGTCATCACTCTGTCTCTCAAAATCACTTCCAGAATTAATTCCAAACCTGGAAAAAATGCAGGGAAATTATTAGTAAAATGATCAATTTGTTTGGGGAATATTTCAGTTACCTTCCAATACTATGTATTTTACTTTAAAATATATGTAAAAGACACATTTTTTAAATCCATTTTGTAAAGTCAAAGAATTTTGTTAAATAGACTTAATCTGTGAATAAAAAATACTTAATCAATCAGTGCATGACTTATCAATAAGCTAAATAAGCTTAGGCCACACACCATCAGGGCCCTCATTTTTAAAGATATTTTCTTATTTTATCATTAATGTTTATTATTTAATAGTAATTCATCAAAAATTATATATTCATACATACATATATATATATATATACGCCTAATGAGAAGAGTGTTTGCCAATGGTCTAGGAGACATGGGTTCAATCCCAGGTTGAGTTCATACCAGAGACTCAAAAAATGGTACTTGATGCTGCTTTACTTAACACTCAGCATTATAAAGTAAGGATCAAGGGTAAAGTGGAGCAATCAAGGGAATGGAGAAGTACCCTCCCCTACACTTTGGGTAAGTAGCTATTGAAAAGGGACTCTTCAGGTCACTCTTGACTAAGGTTGCCAGCTTTACTTTTTTTATATATATTATTTTTTTTAACGCAATTTTTTTCTTAGAAAAGCCTCAAATTTCATATAGTTTTGGGCTTCAGCAGGTGAAAGTCTGGCCCTATACTCATTCTTCGAAATATATGTATATAGTCCTCTACATGCATGCTTAGAGCCCATTTTGGTGTCATACATTGTGACTACATGTGTTCACTCTATCAAAGCAATGCTAAATCTATAGATAATAGGAAATTTTTTATTTCATTAGACAGATTTTATACATTTTGATTTCACATCTATTATTTTACTTCTTAATTTAGATGCACAAAATCTCCAAATAACTTCATTATGTAAAATGTCAATGTTCTGAGATAGTCCAAGTTAAAAGTGCAGTTAGGTTGACCCAAAGCCAAACTTTTTTAGACCAAATTTTTTCTAATGCAGGTATCATTGGGGAATAGAAAAGTTTTTGGTAAACAGACCTGTTTACCAAAGCTTTACCAAAAAATAAGGTCTCGAAAAGTTTAGCTTCAGGTTACCCTAAGTACACTTTTTACCTGGACTAAAGCCAACTAACTGTAAATTTTTGTATTAGTCATCAACATTATCCTTACTGGAAAGTTCCATGCTAATATTAAATTTAGTAGAAATTGTTCAATAAAAATATTTTTTATGAATATCTCTCATTCTATACTAAAAGAAATTCACATAATCTTTTATTTGTTATTCATTAATGCAATTCTTTATTGATTTTATTTTGGTTTATGTATTTTTTCTCAAATTTAAGAGTTTACCTATACTTTTGTGCACACACACAAATATTTCCAAAACTTTCCTCAGAGCTAAAAACAGGATAAAATATTGTAAAAATGAAATAACTCAATGATTTTTTTTTAATGAAAAATCATTATACAATTATGTTCTTCTTTAAAGACTTTTATAAAATTTAATTTTGAATGTCTCACCACACCTAAGCTTATTATGAAGCAAAGACACTCATAAATGATGATGGGAAATTAAGCCAATCCGAATGGTTGTTATATATTTTATTAGGCAAAAAAGGAATAAGCCAATGGAAAGCATCCACGTTCATGCATGTATACCACCTCACTGGTCACGTGGAAGCCGGCAACTTTACTAGCAGTAGGAGTCCATCATTTGTTCAGTGGATGAGCTTGTAAGTTTTTTTTCTTTTTCTCTTCCCCTTCTCAGCCTATGTCATAGTTCTCTTTTTTTTCTTAATTTAAATAGACAAGATCTTTATAGATATATTGATCTTCTCACTGGTTATCGGTATTTTTTTAACTGTCTACCAAAACCCCCAGTATAGGTCTGTGCTACACTGTAGTATAATTTTTTTTCCCTCAAAAGAAGTATCTAAAATACTCTATATGCATAGTGTTTACATCGTTTAGACGAAAGCTTAAATAAAATTGCATTCTAATTTATGGCCTTATTTTTATATACTTAAAGATCTACAAAATCACATAAAAAAATAAATTGTATTGCTTGCCAATTAACTACAAATCACATTTGAAACAAGTTAAAAGATAAAACTATTCCAACATTTTCAGCCACTGTGCAAGTCATGGTTGTCCCTGTATTGTAGTAGTAGTAGTACTTTATTTGCAATCTCGTTATTCCTTTCATTATAAAAATACACAATTGTTGCAGATTTTTAATGAAATCTTCTCAGCTTTTTATTTTCGTCTTCTTGCTGTTTTCACTTGCTATAAAATTCATATAAAACTTGTCGATTAATAACTATTAACTTGTATAGACTTTTTTTTCCAGGAACACAAAACCAACTCTATTTTAAAAAGATCTTAATTTGGAGGACGACATGTGTTCTGTTGTGTATTCGCATGGTTTTCTTTTTTTTCCTCGTGTTTTATTCTTCTCTTCACCTTTTTGCACACCTTTTTTTTTCTAATTAAAAGTATTATAAAACAGATTTACTTATTTATTTATTTTAATATCATTCCTTCGGTCGAGCCACTATTTTCGCCTTGGCTGATTCGCTATGATCATTCGTGTTTTAATATTTATTACGAATTTAATTTTTGCCACCTAATTGGCTATTCTAATACAAACAACACAATTAATTTCTCCAACTTCGTCAATAAAACATAAAACGTCGATTAGTTTTAAAAAGTTGCAATAATATAGTGTTTTATTAGGGGTTTAGTTATTATTATTGAAACTGGAAAATCAAAACTCTCCCCCCTTGTTTTTTTTTCCTTATTGAAGGCTTTATTTTAATCCGTACACGACGTAAGTACGTATTATTATTCAAGTAGTCATATTGTATGAAATTGCTTCTGACTTTTCCCTTCCTTCAAATTTGACCGAATACGACGATTATCATTTTTAATATAAAAATCTCTGGCTTTTATTACTTATTAAAGTTAAAACTGTTAGAAATTTTAAAAAATCACTTCCAAGCGAGAAAATGTTGGATGCCATTTGGAAAGTAGAGGTGTTTCCTAACTCCTTGTCCAAAAAAAAAAAAAACAGTTTTAAACGCAAAATTATAAAAGCTAAGTTTTTTCTAAATGTTTTATAACTTGTAGAAAAACAATGTCAATCAAGGGATGTTTCTAAAATATTTTAGGTTATTTGGAGGTCACTGTATCCACCCTCCTCTATAATTAATTGCAAGACTAAAAAAAGTAATATATATATATATAAAATGTGTGTGTTTTTTTTTTTAACTTTCGATCTTCTTTGGGGTAATTTGCCTTTTTACGTTAACTTTAAAATTCACCCAAAAGATCAGAAATTAAGATCTGGTCGTGTGGACCATTTAAAATATGTATAACCTGTAATTGTTAAAATTAATATCTTGTATAGCAGAAACGTCTCTAAACATAAACACTAGTAGGTTGTGTTAAAGAAAATTTTATTTTTTAACTGATTCCTCCCATAAAATTCTGTCATCCCGTATGACATTAAAAAAAAGCATTATTATTTCACATTACCGTAAATATTTCTAACCAATTCTTTTTAAAAACATTAAAAATCCCCTTCAAACAAAATACATGAAAAAATGAGTATAAAAAAAAAGATAGAATTTAAGTATGATAGTCAGTCAATGAGGTTTTAATTTTAAAATTTTATATCCAATTCATTTTTAAAATTAAAATGTATTTCCATGGCATGAATAGAATATTAGTTGTTAGAAAAAATGCGATTATTTTTATTTTAAAATTCAATGACCATAACTGAAACAAGAGAGAAAAAAAGTAAAAATAGATTTCAAAAGACAAAGCAATAAAAATAAATGTAATAAATTCTGATTAATAAAAACAACAAATATTTACTTTGTTTTTGAGCAATGCAGCTTTTGATAAAAAGAAATAGAATAAAAAAAAAAGTTATTAATACTGATCTAATATATATAGAGAGAGAGAAAGAGAAAGGGGTAATCTAATCTCTCCCGTGCTTTCTTTTTTTCTTTGAATAAAAAAAATTTGTATAAAACTAGACTTACAAGAAGTTACTAGAATTAATCAGTAAAAGTTTGTATTTTGGGGGTGGATTTGTGAACAAGCAACAATTACTGGTTATTGGTTTATTCGGTTCTTATATATGCTTTTATGAGAAATAAAATGTTATTTAAGTTAAATCTTGTGCTTTTACACAAAATTAAAAATAGTAATTTTCTTCTTACCCATTCTACAAGTGATTTGTTTTCTTTTGTAAAGATTTAAAATTAATTTACAATAAATATTTGAATATTAAGTATTTTCTTTTCAATATTTCAATAATTAATTACTGAGAAAAACTTAATTTTTACAAAATTAAATACCTTGTAATAAATTGTAACTTAATGAAAAAAAATTAAATTTTTATCTGCTCAATTGAATAATCAAAGTAAAGACACTTTTGGATTTTAATGAAAATGACATAAGGAAATATTTTTTGTTGTAAACCCTAAATGTAACCATCTAAACTGAATATTAGATATAACTACTTATTCTACTATGGTAACTGTATGTATTGTTTTATATCAAATCTGAAACTGATAAATCTGTTTTTTTTTTTTTTTTCTCCTTTGAAAGCAACTAATTTTCCAATGTCTTAATTTCATGTTTAAATTTTTATGAACATGTCTTTATATCTAGAAAAAAAATTATTTTTTAAAAATATTTAAACTTAATTTTGTTTTATGCAAAGTAATTCAATTAACAAAATTCTATTTTGGAAATAATTTTCTTCAAAGTACATTAGCTATACAAGCTTTTTATTTCCATAATTAATTTATTATCAAGATGTTGCAGACAATTGTGAACATTTTTTCCATTAGTTTTATTTTTTATTAAATGTTTTCTGATAGTCCTGGGGATAAAGTTGGCGACCATAGTCAAGGGGGGGACCCAAAGGCTTCCTTTTCAATAGCCTCAACACCGAGGTGTAGGGAAGGGCACTACTCCTTTCCCTGGATTGCTCCACTTTACCCTTGATCTATACCTTATAATGCTGAGTGTTAAGCAAGGAGGCATCAAGTACCATTTTTTGAGTCTTTGGGATTGAACCTCGGTCTACCAGGCCTTTGGCGAATACTCTAACTGCTTCTCAATATAAGAAATACATCTCACTTATTTGATGCACCAGTTTTGGTGTAATTTAGTGAAATAAGTAACTCATTGGAAAAGAATGTGTATATTTTTAGAGATACCAGAACTGTATAATCAATACTTTACAGATTTTCTGAATTAGTTTCAAAAATATTTATTTTAGAAAAAATGATACTAGCAAAGATTTAAAGCTACAATTTAATTGAATGGAAGTGTCTCTCCTTTAATGCATTTTAAAACTGTTTATTTCTATTTTTTTGTCATTTATAAAGCTGAACCTAGTGTGACAGGCCAGAAGTATGGAGCATTCACTGAGAATCAAACTAAATAACAAATTAACAATAATGTTCTAGCTTAGCTAATCAAGACACCAGATGATGTACTCTACTTTTCTTAATTTCTTAGAATATATTGAAGATTTTTAAAATTAAAAAAACTAAGATATAGATTAAAATTAGCACAACTTAAAAATATATTTTTTTCAATGAAAATATATCTATTACTTACATCATTGTAGAGACAAGTTAGTTATACTTCATTATTGCAACTGTGAATTTTCCTATTTAATTCTTAGTTTAGTCAACTGGAGCTGTAGAATTGATGATATTCTGTAGAATAATTTACACCCTTTGCATTAGTTTGGGATAATGAAAAAAAAAAAAAAAGAAATGAAGATATCAACACCATTTAATAAATGCTGCTGAAATTTGGGTTGCATCATTTTTTTACTCACAAGATTTTCCTTGTTCATCAGGTTTGACCATTGATAATCAGCTTATAAGCTGTACAGTATATCTTTTTCGAAAGGTAATCCGACATGAAATTTTAAATTCATCATCAGATTATAGAGCCTGCTTAGGAAATTATAATTTTGAGTGATTTAAAAGATTATTTCACTAATGGATTTGAATCGGGGCTTTTCAACTCTTTACTCAACTTTTTATGTTTACGTTAGCAAACCTGATATAACCTTTTTACATTTTGTGATACATTTTCACCTATGCTTATACCTTTAAAAACAATTTCAGTGCAAATTGCTCAAAATTTAGGTGTTTTTGAAAAGTATGATTTAAGATTCATATCAAATAGATATTATTACAATTTTTGTGAAAGTGACACCTGTGATCAAAAATCCATTTAAACCACACGTAAAAAGTTTTCAGTTTTTATAAATTTTTTACCATTACAAAAGAATTAAATCTTTATGGTTAAAATAAAAAAAATTTTGTATGCAATATTCAAATATTCCAATATTCAAATTCTATTTATTTTTCATTGTTAAATTTTTTGATTTATGTAAAATAAATAGAATTTGAATATATTGATACATCAGCATTTTTAAAACTCATGGAAATTCAACTAATTAGTGAAATTTGATAAAACTTGCAAATTGCCTCTTGATTAGGAAAAATTTTATAATATTTAGAATTTTGTAGGGAATTAAAATTAGTTTTTTGCAAAATGTGCACACACACCCACACATATCAAAATTTTATCTGAAATTTATAACTGCAAGATAGAGTAAAATGTTTCTTATATATATATATATATATATATATATATATATATATATATATATATATATATATATATATATATATATATATATATATTCTCAGTAATTTTTTTTTCTTTCGAAAATTGTAAATTGAGTTTTTAAAAGTATTTTTGAAGATTTTAAAAGGTTTTTTTTTTTTTTTTTTTTTTCTTGATCATATTTTAAATGTTATTACATTATAATAAAGGATTTTTATTTGCTTTAAAGTATGTTTAGCATGTATGGAGTCTCTGCTACACAAAAAAACCCAGATTATTTCCCCTTTGACATTTGCAGCTGTTAAGATATCATCTGACTGGTTCCAGCCATAATTTGAGATAATTATTCAGTAGTGACTGATATTTGTAAGTTTGTCCTTTTGAACAGCTGTATTATAGAATGGGGGAAATTATCTTCTGATTTTGTCACCTATCAATTGTTTGTGAGAATTTTAATTAAGAGATATATAATTTTGCAAATGATGGAGAATATTTTTTTAACACTTGGTGAAAATTAAGTTAATAAATATCGGTAAATGAGTTCTTAGAATGGATTTTATTGGCAGTTTAGTGTCTTTTGAAAATACTATTGAGAAAAGGCTTTCAATTTGTGAAAATGTCTATATTTTGTTTTAATAAGTTTTTTTTTTTTAATCTTATTTTCTATTTCAGAAATTGAAAATATGGTATTAAGGACAAAGTTATTAACCTTTCTGTTACTGTCATTGTGCTGCTTGTATTTTGTTGGGGCTACTGAGCCTGATGACAGTGATTATGTTACTGGGATCAAGGAAGGGGATATAGAAGATGATGATGATGAGGAACTCAAAAAACCTGCAAATGCTGAAGAAGCAGTCGAAGAACCAACACCAGCAGAAAGAGTAAGTATTTATAAAGTAGACACATTTGTTGTTTTTTTTTTTTTTGTTTTTTTTGTTTTTTGTTTTTTTAAATTAAAGTAATGATTATTATTTCAATATTTCTCCTTAAACTAGAAATTTACTGTGAAGGCAGATTTCAAAAACTAAAGCCAGTTTGATTTTGTTTTAAGTAATATATTCTTGGAACAAATTGCCTAATCTGATTAAGAATAGCAATAGTGTAGAAAATGTTAATATTGAACTAAATGATTTAAAAAATAACAGTAATAAAAAGAAATTAAGAAGGCATTTAAGGGAAACTATTGTTTGAAATATTTAACAGAATTTAAACTGTATATTGTTATTGTAGATGTTTCTGTACACTGATTTTTCTCTTTTTCAAAGTTGATGTGATATGGTAAAAAGGAGAGATACCCAAGGAAGCATAAATTAATAGTTTTGTAACATAAACTAAATGTTAGGTTTTCTTTTATTTCTTGAAAATACAATTTAATGAAAACAAGACTGATTTTATTTTTAAAAGAATGTATAAAAATGTCTTTTGTTATTGATCTAATAAACCTTTTTCTCTTTTTAGGCTCTTTATGTAAGACCTAAAGTTGTTGGATTTGCTCATTTTGCTGAACCCTTTGATAATGAAGAGGAATTCAGAAAGAAGTAAGTATTGTTATAGTTTAAATGTTTCTTCTATATATTTGTTTTTTGATTTACCATTTTTGGTACAGCGCATTTGGCAACAAATGTAATGACTGGAATCCACTTGTGACTATAAAATAAAACTTGCAAATCAAAAAATTTATTGGAGTTTCACTATTACAATACTCTATTAGCATCAGGGTTTATATAACTCTAATGTGTTGATTTTTTTTTTTTTTCTTTTCACTGATACTTCTAAAAATGGCTGTTTTACTAAAGTTTTAGAAGTTAGATTTTTAAGTTTAGGGTTGAGTTGTATAAAAATGCACTTTTGTGGGGGTTATATTGTACAAAATCCAAATTTTTCAGCCCATCTGCCTGGGGCTGGAAAATACACCAACTGCATCTCTGCAGAGAGGTAAGACTTTCCCTACCAAATGAGTGTCTTGGATATGACATTAAACCATCTGATGGTGAAGCTTCAGTAATGCTGGAGCTTTGGGAAATGCAGAGTACCCCTTGATTTAAACTGAGTGCAAACAAATGACATGCTAAATTGGATTGTTAGAAATACAATTATTTGATCATTTAACTGTGTGTAAACAAATGGACTAATATTTAATTGAATTGTTTGTGACAAATCATATATCTAATGTACATGTATAAACAAGATTTGGCATTAAATAACCTACAATGGTTGATATGCCATAAAACCAAACCAAAATTTTAAGTAGTGTGAATTAAAATTGTATTTTGCCCTCATGCATTAAGTATAGTTGGGTGATTTGCTCTTTGCACCTAAAGGAGTTAAAATCTTATGCTATGGCAAGCAGTCAAACTAAAATTAGAGTACAGAGGCTAAGTTATTTATCTACTGCTCTTAAAACGTCTTTAAATGTTAAAATATCTTTCAAATTTCTATTTAAATGACTGCCAATGATTGGAGAAGAAAAATAAGTTTAGTTCATATTAGAATGATTATATTTCGAAATAAAAATTTTAAAACAAAACATTTTTTGATGATTCAAATACTTTTGTCACACCATTCTATTTGAGATAACATATCAGAAGTCCAAACCTGTTTCATGTTGTCACTAGGGAACAAAAAAAATGAAACACCCAAATGAATTACAATTTATAAAGAGGAAGGATTGTTATCTAGTTAAGTGCTTAAAGTGAAAAGATAATGAAGTAGCTATGAATACACTCTTGACAGGAAATCAATACCTGATTTAAAAAAAAAATAAAAAAAATTTTTTATTTGAAAACTGTGTTAACAAGAAGATTGCAGAAAAATCTGATAGAAATATTGTGTACTTGTTATAGAAGTGAAATTTCTTGTGAAAAAGCAATGTAAAAATTTTTAAAGTAAACAAAGAAAAAAATGTAAGCAAAAGTCCCCCCTCCATTCCAAATTTTAGTCGTTAGATTTTTCGCTCTTCTTTATTTAATGTAATGATTTACTTAAGTTATAAGAGGCATATCAGGATAGCTTTAACACATTTTAAATAATTCCCTAATATTTATTATTATTTTTTGGTGAAAAAAAGAATTTATGACTATTTG